>VYZP01070565.1:5808-26607 GCA_013400635.1 Hypocryptadius cinnamomeus
GCCGCCCCGCCCGCTCGGAACGGGTCGCTCGCCGGTGGCGGAGGAGCCCGGCGGTGAGTGCGGGCAGGGCGGGGCTGGGGCGGGGAGCGCGTGTGTGCCTGCATGGAATTACTGGTGTGTGTCTAACAGCGAAGCCAGCTAGATAGAGATATCCTGTTGAACGTTCCCGTGTGGGCGCGGGGGAGGGAGGAGAAGCCGGGCGCCGTGTCCGCCGTGTGCCGACGGCGTGTCCGCGGGAGCCCGTGGGTGCCCATATGGTCGCGCCGCTCTGCTTTCCTCGGTAGGTGCCTCATCTGTGTGCATGTATTTATATGTCTGTGTATGCATAGCTACATATGAGCGCACATATACATGGGCGCGACGCTCTGCTCCCTCCCTCCTCCCTCTGCAGGTGCCCGTGTGTGATTCGATCCACACCCGCGGTCCCCAGGTACCCCCGCACCTGATCGCGGGGCTGCCCCGGGGACGAGCCTTGGGACCCTGCCGGTGGAGGAGCCGGAGGGTCCCACGGGCCGGTCCTGCCTCCCCCGGCGCTGTGTGTGAGGCACGGAGCCCCCTCGGCCATCCCCGGGGCCGCAGGTACCGTGGGCAGCTTGGCTGGAGCGCAAACGCTGCCGTTCTTCGCACGCTCGTCACGAGTTAGTGGAAAGCTGCGACAGCCCAGATGCCTTCCTAGACATCCATTCCTCCTACTCAGCCTCTGGCAAAGACGAGTAGATAACAGGCAGCACTTCTGTCTGTGTGGGTGGAGGAAGAGAAAGGACTACTGATAATGGATTTGTGGAAGGGACGCTGATTCTGGGTTTTAATTACTATTTCAGTGGTTTCAGTGTAGCACTGGATTGTATTGCTGCCAGAGGATTTTCTTGGTAGCTTTAGTGCAGGTGCTTTTTAAATCCTATCTTCTTGCTTTTGCTTTTTAGTAAAATATTTTCTCAGTTGTGTTGCATGCAAGGAACCCATTCAGGAAAACTCAGTTTCCAAAAGAATGATGTGGACTGTGTGTAAAATGCTGGACTAATGGAAATGCAGCATTTTTTTATTTCCTCCAGTCCTGAGTTGTAATGGCATTTTCTTACAAATGAACATTTGTCATTTATGAGAGGTTTTGGTTTATGTGTTTTGGTTTTCAGTTTGGTCTGTTTGGTTTTTTTAAGTCGCTGAGGTTCTTTTAAGTTGCCTTTTTTCTCTGGTGAGAGGTGGAGTATCATCAAATCACAGGACTAAATCTTGCATTCAGTGCATGAACAGAGCTGTCCTTTGGGAGAAACAATGCCTTGATAGGCAAGGAAGGTACTTATATCAATGGAACCATCTTCCAATCAGAACTCCATTAGTGTCAACCTTTCCATAGGATTCTGTGAAAATAGGATATCTGTTTCCTATAGCTATACAATTTGGGGGTATAAATAATACATTTTTAAAGTAATTGTGATCCCATTCAGTTAGAATATTTTTTTCTCCTTTCTGGGATAAAAAACTGAAAAAACCTTACTGAAAGCGTGTACTGTTTGTTTGTTTTTTTTTTCTCTAGCGCTCTGTGACGAAAGTCTTCAGCCATGGATGTGTTCATGAAAGGGCTTTCCAAGGCAAAGGAGGGAGTCGTAGCAGCAGCAGAAAAAACCAAGCAGGGTGTGGCGGAGGCAGCAGGAAAGACGAAAGAGGGAGTCCTCTATGTGGGTAGGTGGGCAGCAGAGAGCACTCTGCTGATTGGTGCACCCCAACATTCACAGCTGGATCCTCATCAGACCCATTCTTCTGCAAAAAGGTGTAATTGCTCACAGGAGACCACTGCAAAAGAAACAAGAGGAAATTTGTGCCTTCCTGAGCTCAGGTTCTTTGAAGCCAAGTGCCTTACAGCACAGGTCATTGGATGGCACTCCATGCAAGAAGTTTGCCAGATCAAGGCCAAAGGGGTGGTTGGTACAATAAAAATAAATATTAAAAAATGTAAAAGCTGGAGGTGAAAGTAGCTTCACAACATTCTGCAGAGCATGTGGGGCTTGAACAGGATTTCAGGAGAAGACACTTGAGAGATTAGCTTGAGAGTTGAGTAGTAAACATGCTAACTGCTTGGTGCGTTGACAGTAACATTTTGTATGGCAAAGTGTTATCTTCTGAAATGAATTTCATGTTCTGTAATTACTATTGCAAATTCATGGCAAATATTTTCCACGGCTTCTCAAGGAAGAGCCTCTACAGTTAATGAGGTAGGGCAGGTAGACCCCAAGGTAGCAAAGCAGTTGTTAGTGTCTTATTCTAGGCCAAACAAGTCTTGCATAGAGCCTGGGATAAAATTATTTTCAAATCCCTGAGTGGTACTTCCGTGCAGGATAGTCATCTTTGTTTAGCAAGTATTGGGCTTTAGAAGAGTGTCTTGCAAATGCTGTCATGAAAAATTCACAGAAAAACAATCTGCCAAGACTGTGAGTAAGTGGGTATTTATAAAAAAATGATTATGGATCTGTTTCTCTTATTCATCAAATAAAGCTAGTCTACAAAAGAACAGAGGGGGCAAAGATACCCTTTTCTGTAGGTTGTTTCTGTTCTGTTGGTTTTGCAGCAGGTCAGTTCTGTAATGGGCGCTGTGTGTACTGAGGGAGATGTGCTCACGTAACAGAGAGAAGTTAAACAGAGCTGAAAACCAGAGGCATTTCTTTTCAATGGGAGTACTGAGGTCTCTGGTATTCCAGTGCCTTTTTTGGATTCCCTCTTGCAGGCTAGTGCCAGTCTGTAGGAAATTATTTCTGCTCCAGATAGTGTGGACTACTCATTTGGAATATACTTCCCTCCCTTTTAAGCCATAGCAAAGCTCAGTGCTCTTGCCAACAGGGATGGCAGTCATTTTGAACACTAATTGTAGGATGAATCTATTTTAAAATGAGCATCTGCTCATTTTCAAGACAGCAAAATAGATGTTCTTCCACTGTATATTGTGCTTGATGTTGGAATTATTTTCCAGAGGTAGGACTTTTATTTTGTTTTCTTGTAGTCCTGGCCATGCTTCTGGGGTCATTGATTTCTTTGTATTAGAAACCTGCATTGTGTGCTAAATTAATCTTGGTTTCTGACCTGTTCTCCAGACCATAATAACATTTGAACCTAGTTCTGTTCCCAAAGGCAACAGATTTCCTGTTGTCTTCAGAGACGCTTTTGCTGAGGTTGAACTTTGGAGGGCAGGCTTGCTGTTTTTTGCAAGAATTTTAAGAAATAACTGGGGACTGCAGAGCCCTGAGCCATGATAGGGACCTGTGCGTGTGACTGTAGTAATGGTGGAGGATCCTTCTCCCACCAGGTGCCTCCTTTTCAGGAGGCAAGGGCTATGTGCACAGTTTGTTGTGCAGGCAAAAGAGCCTTTGGTTGGAAGCTGTCTCCAGAAGCCCTGGCAGCTTGTGTGCAGCTGTGTGCTTGCCCATACAGGCAGGATGTTTCAACAAGTTCAGATAGGGAAAGGAGGAGGTGGATGTTTCTCTGTCTGCTTCCCAAGCACACAGCAGAGGTGTTTCTTCCCCTGTGCAGCATTAGCAGAAGCCAATGTGATAATCTTTTGTTCTGCAGGATGATAATGATTGCAGTGCAAAAAGTGGTGAAGCCCCTTTATGAGCAGAGGAGAGGAGCAGCACAATTCATTAGAGCTCATGGAGACTTCTCACTCCCTTTTTCTATAGTTGGATTTTCAGATTTGAAATTCACAGCCAGATTATACTGTGAAAGCTGCCTGACATCTTGCAAAAAAGAACCTAACAACACTGGGCTGAGTGGGACCTGTTAATCATTTTCAGTTTCATAACATTCAGCCTCCAATTGCTGGTGGCGATTTAAGAAGATGCAGTCTTTGGTCCAGATCCCCTACATGGTGTGGCTTCCCACTGAAATCAGTGCAATTTAAGTAAATGTAGAAAGCATCTGGACCTTTCTGTCCAAGCTGTTCTTAAGTGTTATGTGAAAGACTATAGCCTAATTCTACCTGGTAAGAGTTCTGTTAACGGCTGCTGTTTGGGATGAAATGTGGTCATTGTGATTCTTTTATTCTTGTTTTGGTTTTAGCAGTTTTTTGGCACAAGGAAAATTTTTGTTGGCCGAGGGAGAAACTTAGAGCTATGTAGCAGAGCAGTGTATTGGAGGATTAATTGAGGGTTTTGGTTTTTTTCCTGTTCATGCTGAAGTCTCTACTGTTTCCCCCTCAGTCCACTTTCCTTTTAAGTACCCAAGATCCCTTCAATACAGTCTACAATGTTTTTTTTATGCTTTCAAGTATTGGGGTTTTTTTTCCCCTTAAATTTCTCTGCCAATGGGCTTCAGCATTGGCCAACTAAAATTGGTGGTTCTCTCAAGTTATTCAAGCACAGCATCAGGACCTTTCTTGATGTCAAAAAATGGCCTGGTCGTTGTTTAGAAAGAAGGACTGAGGCTCGGCAATCCTGTGTATGCTGTAGATATAAAACTGCATCTTTCTGTAGCCTTCAAGAGCTTTTAGTGTGAAGCAGAGAGGAAGTGAGTGGCAGTACTTAATCCCCACTCACTTTGAAACCAGGAACTGAGTAAGAAGGATGTGCTCACACACTCTTGGCAATGCAGTGTTCATGATGTCTGCTGAGCTTGTGTGCTTCTGGGGAGCTGAAGTTTTTGCTCAGTTGACTCTTGGGTGCATGTTTGGTGCTCAGGAACGGAAGTTTCCAGTGTGATTGTTTTTGGTGTGTCATAAGCTCACAGAACAAAGGGATAGTTTATTAGCAGCAAGGTGGCTGACAGTTGTTTACTACTCCCTTTGCTGGCACATGGCCTTGGAGTAGAGCAGAGTAGTTGTGACCTATTTGGCAAAGCCATCCAAATTCCTCCACTCCTTTTTCATAATGTTTCTTATTTTCCTTGAGTGGTAGAAAAGCCAGCAGAGTAATTGAGGGACTCGGGGTTGGTCTGGTGGAATAGTGGGCTTCAGGACTTGGAAGCAAGTGTGTTCCTTAAACATTGATTGCCCCTTCCTCTAATTTGAGTTTGTCTCCCAGTCTGTAACCAGCTCTGAGTAAGCAACGTCAGTAGTCTGTTGGTCTCTCAAATAGTCTAGAAATTAGTGTATTTGCAAACTACTGATACATTCCTTCATTCTGGCACAGTGACAGCCATGATAATAAATTGTGAAGTGACTCTATGGTATTTTTTATAATTGAAAAAATCCAAAAATGCTGTTTAGTGTTCTTCCCCTCACACACATGTCTACTACAGCTAGGAAAAGTAGCCTTACCATGTACTGCTATTGCTTCTTGGTTTAGGTTAGAGTCATGTTCCTTAGTCTTTATATGATCTCTGCTCTGATTACTCTGTTCCCCTTGTTACGCAGGGTGCAGTGAGCAAGACTGTTGTTAAATTGGGAATGCCAGGATGAAAGACAGCTAGTTTATCCTGGAACCAGTGTGGACAACCAGTTTTCCTTCATGGCTAGCCAGAAGTCGTCCTATTGAATTCAGCTGTTGTTATTTATAGGCCTTTTCTGGCAGATCCTAATGTGCTTCTAGATGCTGTTGTAGCTGCCATGGCAGGAACAGCTGCTTGCATGCAAGTGTGCAGCAGTGGGGCAAGTGCTCTTGAGCTCTAACATATGCTGTAGGGTCTGGAACACCAACCAGCTGGTTGTTTGCCAATTAATGGATCTGGCTATACATACCCCTGTTCCATATGGGTCTGTGAGCTGAGCTTTTTTAAAGAAAAGTCTGTCTTCCACTAAAAACACCAGCATTTCTGTGCGAGTTGTGGTTACAGCAGTGTTGTCTGAGCAAGTGAAGTAAGAATCTACTTGGAATAGGTCCCTCTGGAGATGTGTGCATTGAGCAGGTCCTCAGGGAGTTCTGTCATACCATCCATCCCTTTCTGGCCTTAGGGAACTGGATACTTGCTAATTCACAGGTTGCCATGTCTTTAATGGCTTGGCTTTCAAACAGTCTGTTTAAAAACATGCACATTGTTTCACCAGGTGAAACAATGCCTTTAAAAGCATGTGCTTTATATTAAGTATTCCGATAGAGACACTGTAAGCCTGCAGTGATGTTTAGTTGCTAGAAGTCAGTAGAACCATCATCTGCTTGAATTCCAGGATGTGTTTTGCTTCTTCAGGTCTCATGGTGCTACAAAGTTGAGTACCAAAACAAGTCCTTAGGTGTGAACACTTTGTGTATACTGAAACTTTTGGTTGCTCAATGGTCAGTATTTTTCAGTGAGAGAAAGCAGACTTTTTTAAGATAAAATTGGAATAAAGAGGAGAAAAAGACTTTTCAGCTGTTTAACCTCATCATTAGCCAAAGGAACATTTCATTTTACTTGATGCAGTATTTTTTTCCCCTTGTCTTTATCATGGATGATTATTCTACTCTTGCCCATGGGTAAGAGAGCCTTTTCAGTCTTGTAATCAATCTAGTAGTGCCAGAACTACATGGCTAAAGTTGCATAAATTTGCACTAGTAGCAAGTGGGACATATTGATGAATGGGCTTATATTGTGCTTCTGTGTTTAATTGTATTATTGCAAAGAATTTTGGACAAAAAGTTGGGTTTTTTCCAAATATTTTTCTGCTCATGCATTTTGTTCTGTTAGAAGTGTAAAGTCTGAAGTATAAATTATAATGTCTCAAATACTGAATGACAGCAAAAAAATTGAATTACAAATAAGGTCATTTCTTTGTTGGTAAGAAAAATAAAATGTCATCCTGTCTCTGGCAGACTAGGTAAGATGATTAACTAGGAATAATTAACCTCTGTTAATTGCACATTGTTAAGCATCATAGTCCACAGATGGATACTAATCTCTGAAATGTAGCCAAATTATGGAACCTGACAAGGGCAAGTAGAGGGCTGGTAAGGAAAAAGACATCCAGTTATGTTTTAAACAGCAGTATGTGCTAATTAGTTTAAAGAACAGTTGTTCTTTACTGAGGGCTTTGCCTCTTCCCTTAGACTGAATTTCTTAATAACGTTGGAAAATATTGTGTGCAATGGTATCCAGTCTACATGTTAATCCCTCTTTATCATCTATCTAGTCTTTACCAGTATTTAAGAATATGCATTTTCAACCTAATATTTTTCTTTGTTTAGGTTCCAGGACCAAGGAAGGAGTTGTTCATGGTGTTACAACAGGTAAGATAATTACCTCTTGATTTCAGCTTCTTTGCTTCATGAGATTAACCAGCCATTTAGCTGTTAAAAATTGAGGGTTTTTTGAGAGCACTATAATTTATGAAAGATGGAAAAGCATAGGAAAGTTGAGAGATCTGGTTGGGTGGAAAGACTCAATGGAAATGGCTTACAGGAAAGAAACAAATTTCAGAGTTTTGATTTGAATTTGTCACAGTTATGAGTGTTTTGAATTTTTTTTTTTAACTGACTAATCTCTCACTAGCAAGAGCACTTTCAAACTTGGAATTTAATGCCAGGCATGTATCTTCACAATAGCATTTCTACACCAAGAAAGAAAATTTGCATTTTAAATTGATTTGCAGGGATCGTTTTAGGTATGAAGTGAAGCCAGTAACCTGTAATTTGTTTTAAGGGGCAAAATGAATGGATCTCTTTGATATCTACAGAGTGCAGAAAAGCCTTAGTTGACCATAGGGCATTGAATAAAATGTATAATTTTCTGCTGTAGAATGTGGGAGTTCTGAAGATGTGAAGAGAATTCATGGTCAATAAATTTGTTTTTCCCCTAACAAATTCAGAAACAAATAAGGCAGTAGAAAAGGATTTCTTTTTCCTCAGTGTACAGCCAGTCTCTCATTCAGCTCACATGTCAGTGTATCATTGTGCTCACAAGGCAAAGGATAAACAGCGGTAAGTAAACAAATGTCAGTACTTAATACACAACCCACATAAATGGTTGAAAAGTAAGTCAAGAGTATTTGCAGTAACAGAACAGAACAGAATATCGAGGATAGCCCTTCAGAGCTTAGGCTGAGCATGTGTGCTGTTGTTATGAGATTTGAAATCTCAGCTCATTAGACCTCAATTAAGAAAAATATTGAGAGGGATCATTGCTATGACCAGTAGAGGATTGCAGTAGAATGAGGTTTGGGACACCTATATCCAATATCATCACAGATGTGGGAGCAGCAGCTGCCAGCACTAGGAAGCAAGTTAATAGAGGTGATGTTCACCAGGCTGGGATGTGGTGGAATCTAAGTCAAGGGCATTTGCACACGCATGAAACATGCTGAAGCGCTGGGATTCCAGTGGGCTACCTCAGTGGGGGATTTCTCTTCCTCATCCTGAAAGAAACTACTGATCTCAAATGCTGTGCCTCTCTTTATGTGACTGCAGTATATTTAGTTAGGCAGGAAATTTTCAGTGGGTGAGTAGAATTTTTAATAGGTTCTAAAATACCTTAAACTTTCTTCTGGAAGGTACAAAACAGAATGTAAAGCCAGACATAAGGGGGACACACCTGTTATGTGCTGTGCCTGTGAACAGAAAATTTGGACAAATTACTGTTGATTTTAGGCAAAACAGTAGCTGCTCCTCACACAATTTAGAAAACAGGTAGCACAAAGTGAAACACCCAAAACTTGGGAATAATTGGTTCTGTGCTGCAGTTTGCCACCTTCTGTCCTTTCAAGCTGTTTGAGATGTTTGGCTGTTGCATGAAAATGGAAAATGAACAGGGAGTGAACGGGCTGAACTGTGGCAGTGAGAAGACTTCGGGCAAAATCTAGAGGTCATGGCTTTCAAAACGAAACAGTATGGACTCGCTAGTGTAAGAACAGAGCAAGTGCTTGGACACATTTTAAGAATAAAAAAATAATTGCAAGCCTAAAAAAAGTTCTTCTTGCAAGAAGAGGAGGTAGATAAAAACAGACTTGGGTTCACTGTAGTGATTCCATGAGGTGTAACATTAAGACAGAGATGCTAGTGAAGTTGATGTAGAAATCCATTTAAATCAATGCTGTTAAAGTTGATGTGACAAAAATGCCTTCTAAGTTGCTTGTAAAGACCTGCTTGTCTCTTTTCATATGGCTGGGAGTTCACAAGCTGTGCTGGTCTTACGATACTAACTCTCTAGTGCATCATGTGAAACCTGAGGTGAAATAAAAACTTTGTTATGTAAATAAAAATGGTTTGAGAGATTGGAGACAGTCAGATAAAAACTAGAATCACAGGTCAAAATGAGTGTTCACAGTTTTGCAGTCAGTCTTTTCTTAATGCCCGAGTTCCAAAATCTTGATAGTTTTGCTGTCTTTGAATAAGTTGTGATTTAGGCCCCTATGCTGGTGAAATGACACACCTTGAGGAGGTAAAAAACCTAATTGCATTCTTCAGTCAGTTAATTTCCAAACCCAGGATTACTAGACTGAGGTGTTTCTTGCTTTAAATGTGACCTGATTGTACCAGGTTTATTGACATCAAGATACAGTGAAATGAGGATTCCAGGCTGTGATTCACTGGAATATGGTAAGTGCGTTATTTGTCAGGTCACCTTTTCTCTGAACTGCTGATAAAAAGCAGCTTTGCTTATTGGTTTTATGGGCTGTGTGCCCTGTGTTTAGACTCCTAATTGAAATATCTCCTGGTCTTTGACTGTAAATGCATAATTCACCCATCTTACTTACCTCCCAGAAATGAATGGTATCAAAGGTGAAATATTTACAGTCCATCTCCTGATATTCTAAATAAAGCACTATTTGTAAATAAGTCAGGGCATAAAAGCTCTTAGTTCTCCAGTCATGTGAGTGAAGACACAATATTAACAGTAGTAAACATAGTCAGGTGTTTTGCTTAATTCTTTATTTATTCAAGATCATTATTGTTCTTCTTAATGTTCTCAGTCATTGGTATTCCTGCTCTTTAACTCCATCAGGTATCTTGCAGAAAATTGCATAAATTAAAGAACCACCATATTTATGGCATCTTTGTAAATGAGTTCTTCGAGCACTTAAGACAAACTTACTGTTTGAAATACATGCTCAAAAGTATGTTTGGTACAATAAGAGTAAGTTCATAAATACAGAGGAATTCTGTGGTTTGAATTTACTTTTATTGTTCCAGGATGAAAGTAACTAGTTATTATTTTGAATTGCTTCAGAGGTTTTACATTGATACTGTATGCTACCCCATTGTCTGTAATAACTGCAAAGGCAACTTCAATGCTAATACTTTTTGCATAGTGCTGTAGTCAGTATTAGAAATTAAACTCACCCTTGGTGTGGTCATTGTACACTGTCCCAGGGTCATTTAATGGAATGGACAGTCTCTGCATAGATAAAAGAAGTGATCGGGCCATAGCACAGCAAAGCTCTGCAGAAGCTGATTTCCTCTGGGTCTCAACACTGTGATGCAAAGCAGATATCAATTTTACAAAGACTTAATTGCTTAAGATCATTAGGCAACCTGGTATTCAGATAAATTTACTAAGTTGGAATCAGCCCCCTGCATTCTGAACTGATTTGTTTGTGCACACTTAATGCTTTCCCCATTACTACTTAGTGTAAGCAATAAAATAAATGAGACTGGAAACTTAGTTTGGTTTTTCTTATGTTGTGGAGTTTTCAGAGCTCTAGGGTCACCAGGCTGGATCTCATTATCAGAGTCACTCTGGTAATGATGTTTAGTTATTCCTTAGAGACAGGAAAGAAGATTCTCTCCTTACTATGATTGCTTTTGCCAAACTGCTATTTATATAGTCTGCTCAATTTGTCATCATGGCTCTGATTTCTGAAGCAGTGTGTGAGAGATCTTCCATGGTAACTCCTGTGTCAGCTTTCTTGTGCTGGATCTGTGTGCTGCTTTTGGCTGGGATGGAGGTAATTTTCTTCGTAGTACCTGGTATGGTGCTGTCTGGGATTTGTTCTGGAACCAGTGTTGATAACAGAGGGATGTTGTAGTTACTGCTGGGCAGGGCTTACACATGGAAGCATTTCCTGTTTCTCACTTCACCCCACCAGTGAGAAGGCTGGGGTTTCACTAAGAACTGGGGGAAAACACAGCCAGGACAGCTGACTCCAGTTGACCAGAAGGATATTCCACACCATATGGCTTCATACTGAGCCGTAAAACTATGGGGAAGGTTGGTAGGGATCATCTGCTTGGAGACTGGCTGGGCATCATTTGGTAGGTGGTGAGCAATTGTTTGAATTTGCATCACCTGTGGGATTTATACCTTTCTTTGTTGTTTTCCTGTTTATTATAATTTTTTGTTACTATTATTCTTTTATTTCAGTTGAACCATACTTATCCCTTGAGTTTTCTTACTTTTACCCTTCCAATTCTCTTCTTCCCCATCCTGGTGGAGGAAGAAGGGAATGAGCAGCTGTGTGGTGCTTAGTTGCCAGCTGGGGTTAAACCATGGCTGTCTGAAATAGAAGCAGTCTTAAGTGCACTGATTTTGTTACTACTTTTATCACTATCTTATTGTTGTGCCGGTAACAGTGTTAGTGGCCTGATTCTTTCCTTTTTCATTTGAGTTTGTATGTACTAGGCCTTTCCTGGGATAATGTGTTGGTGGGAAGAGGAAATATACTTGAGACAGTGCCTTCCCAAAATCCTGTAGTAGTGGGAACAGCAGCCACTGGATAGTTGCTGTTGGTAGGTGGTTGTACCTTCCATGACAACATAGTGTAAGCAATGTGGGAGTAATCATGGCATTGAGAATCAGGTGGTTTATGCTGCAGCATCCACAGTGTGCTCAGTTCCACTCTGTTTCTTCATATTTGAGGTGAAGGTGCTTCAAGAGCTTGAGATAATGAAACTAATTGTGCCTGTGACGATCAGCACAGTACAACTATGCTTTATAATTTTATCAGGAAGGATGAGTCTGCTCAAGGCTCAACTGAGCCCTTGTCAGCATCAAGCCTACTGAATTTGTACTTTACATGTTCTGCCATTCCATGTTTTTTTGGAAAGGGAAGTTTTCAAAACAATGTGTGGCACTTCCATGCAAAAAAAAAATTAACAGAATGAAAGGACCCTGAATTATAGAATCAAACCTAGTGGTTTGGTTTGGAAAAGACCTTAAAGATCATCTGATTCTAAACCCCTTAAACAGGCAGAAATGCTTTCTGCTAAACCAGGTTGCTCATGAGCCCCTTGCCTTGAGCGCTTCCAGGGTTGGGACATCCACAGCTTATCTGGACAACTTGTTCAGTGCCTCACCACCCTCACAGTAAAGAATTTCTTCCATATCTAAAACTATCCTCTCTTTGAAGTAATCTGCTGCCTTGTCCCAACATGATCACAGGATCCCCTCCACCTTTCTTGTAGGGTTTTAGGTACTGGAAGGCCACAATTAAGATCTCACCAGCTCTGTCTGTCTTCATAGAAGGGGCATTCCATCCCTCTGATCATCTTGGTGATGTCCCCTAGACTCACTCCATCAGGTCCAGCTCTGTCCTGTGCTGGGACCCCTGAGCTGATGCAGCCCTGCAGGTGGGGTCTCAGCAGAGCAGAGGGGCAGAATCCCCTCCCTTGTGTTGCTGGTTATGCTGCTTTGGATGCACCCCAGGATCTCTCCAAGAAAATGAATGAGTCACAGGAAAAATAAAAAGCAGTACTGAAATGTACCCAAAACATATCTTTTCTTAATTTTTAAAATATAAATATTTATTGGAAAATTGGATTTTGAATCTACTTTTATGAGATGCTACTCTATTTTTTTAGAATTCCTTTTGCATCACCTGTGGGATTTACATGGAACAGCATGAGTAAGTTTGTTTCATAACAACACTCAGTTTCTTTCTGAAAGAATCCAAGCACAAGCAGGTCACTAGGATTTGCAAGACATAGCATGTTATGAGGACACACATCTGAAGATACGTGTTTGGAAGAACCTAGTGCAAAGCTTCTTATATAAATTTCATGTGTAAAATCCAAAGCTTTTTGTTGTCTGAAGTTGGTAATAATCAAATGGGACATCTTAACAGATGTCTTTTTGCACTTGTTAGCATAAAGTCAGACCTTCCCTGAGGGCAGCATTTGCTTTTCAGCAAAACCCACTTTTGATTATCTTCCCTGCCCCCACCCCCCACTAAAAAAAAGCATGGCAATATGCTGTGGATGTATACATTGCTTATAGTGGATGTATACATTGAAATATCTCATGAACTTTTAGGTTATTAGCATGTATAGTGTGGGAGATATTTGAAACAGACTTTTTCACTTTTTCTAATTTCAGACAATGTGTGGTGTGTTGTTCTACTCTAATGAAAGCTCCTGGTCAGAAGAGATAATACTTAATTAGTTACTAACTTTTCCCTTTTAAATTAGCTAGAATGAGCATTAAATTATCTGCTTCCATTTTCAGTCAGCAGATATTTATAATTTGAGTCTTTAATAAAAATTGTGTATTAGTCATATTTAGCTTTCTAGCTTTTTCCCAATTTTTGCTATTTATTATCAATCATAGTAATGCATGCTGCCTGCCCTGTGAAATGGTCAACTGATGTTCTTTATGTAACAATTAAAGAAATGTAGTTTATCCACAGAAAGTCAAGTGTTCATATGTGCTTCCCAAAAAAACCTCAGAAGTGGTGGCCTAACTTTGGGGCAGAATCCATCCCGTGCTCATAAAGGATGCAGATAAAGCTATGAATACATTTTATGGATCAGATGGGATTTAGCCTGAAGGAAAGTATAGGGTTAGTTAGAATGGCAAAGATATATGATGGATGTCTTTGAAAAACATTCCCTTGTTTAGAGGAGTACATGTGTTTTGCTAAAAACCTGGGTTTGTAACTGGGAGGCATGAAGTCATTCCATCCCTTTTCTTAGAGCAGTTTCACTGTAGTTCAAGCTGCTGTCAGAAAGAGCCCTTGGGGATGAATGAGCAGAAAAACCCCAGTGATATTCTGAAAGGTAGAATGGCAACTGCTGATGTATATGTAGGCTAAATGAGTTGTTTCCCTGGGGCTTGGAAGTTAGCTATTAATCCAGTTTGCTTTGACGTTCAGTCTTTTTATAAATTAGTATATTATGTGTCAGCATTGGGGCAAAGATCTCAGGGGGGTCAGATAAAAGGTTCTGCTTGAAACGCTGTGGTTGGGCATTGATAGATCTGATTTTTAATGAAGTAGATCTTAGAAAATAAAGGAATAATCAACGTTTTTTGAGTCTAATGCAAAAAATCATGTCTTCCATGCGTTGTATCATGCAGTTTGGTGGACTTATTGGAATGCATTTCCAAACCAGGATATATTGTACAGTGAGATGGACATAATAAGGGCACCTAAATAATGATTTTTCTTCCCTAAAGTGCAGTTAGATATGAATGAAAATGTCAGATATCTTTCACATGAAAGAAATTGAGCCCCAGCTAAGGCTTATATTTACCTCTGCTGCTCTAGCGTTACCAGATGGATAGTTTAATTTCTTAAGATCCACTTGGGGTACAGCAAATGTAATGGCCTTATGGCTTTTCATCATGTCGGGCTGTCAGTGATAAATTCTCTGAAAAACTCACAGCTCCTAGAGGCATCATGTGTTTTTCCATCTTCTGCTTCTCCTCAGTGGCTGAGAAGACCAAAGAGCAGGTGTCCAATGTTGGGGGAGCTGTGGTGACGGGAGTGACGGCGGTGGCGCAGAAGACGGTGGAAGGAGCAGGGAACATCGCTGCAGCCACTGGCTTGGTGAAGAAGGACCAGTTGGCCAAACAGGTTGGTTTATTTACAGTCTTTTCCAGGTGAAGAAGTGAGCAGTGAGGGGCTCATGAGCTGTAAGGCAGATGGAGTATTTTCTGTCTCTCGGTTGTATGAATGCAGGATTGTGTTGTTCCAGACAGGCAGCAAAGAAGATGTCTGCTGTTTATAGCTTGTATTTTGAGTGACTTGCAGGATCTGGGAACTTGAGTAGGGTTAGGCATGGAACTTTACTAATCTGAAGTGTTTTAGTTAATTTGGATCGTGGTTTAAAGTGTGATCTAGTGGTGGTTCTGAACTCAGGATCCTCTAGTGGAGACCAGCTGCTGCAGGATAGCTGTTTAGTTTTGTGGAAATATAACTGTTTTTCCCAGTAATTTGGGATTGAAAAGCAATCTGCTAGTGCTGAAAGGTCAAACAGGAAATCTCAGGTTTAACAGCACAAGCTGTATCCTCTCTAGTTGTAGAGAGGAGGGTTTGTGTACCAATCCACTGACTGGTTAGATACATTGCATCTAAAGTAAAGATCTATCTGGAGAGTCACTGTCTTCCATTAATACAGTGACACTACCTCAAAATGCCTCTAAATAGCCTCAATTATGCA
The DNA here is from genome assembly GCA_013400635.1 of Hypocryptadius cinnamomeus. Classification (NCBI taxonomy): domain Eukaryota; kingdom Metazoa; phylum Chordata; class Aves; order Passeriformes; family Zosteropidae; genus Hypocryptadius; species Hypocryptadius cinnamomeus. The sequence goes on from VYZP01070565.1 coordinate 21,015, forward strand.
GATCAATTTTGCTCTAGGTCATCCTATAAAACACTGTAGGTATTTTTATTCATACATTGCAGTTAATATTCTTCCACTGACACTAGGTGAAAAGTGACCCCAGCTGGCAGGAACGATGCTTTCCAAAATGTGTGTAGTGTTTTTTTTAGGAGCAATAACTCAGAAGAGACAAATGCCTCCTTCTGTGGTGTTTTCTGTATGAATGTTTGAGAGTTAGGCAAAAATAGGATTAGCAAGAGTATTTAATATTTACACAAAAATATGGCTGTCGTGGAATTGAGCATGAAGTTCTATTGTGTCTCTTATGTGCAGTTAGTGTCCAGAGGAGCTGTAAAAATTGAATCCTTAAAAACTGGAGTTTTTCATCCATGTTGAAGTGTAGTCCTGTCTGTCTGACAAATCCTATTGGTGCTTTACCATGGGGAGCAGACAGGGCTATTACCTTGTGGTAGGCATTCATTTCACTGTGGTGGATTGTCTTGAAAACATCTCACAAGCAGTTTTCTCTTTTAAATCAATATTCCTGGGGGATTTTTTTAGTCCTCTTTTTTTCAGCTGTAAATAACGTGGTGCTTTTGATGTGGTCATGGATCTTTGTAAGAGCTATGTGGGAAGATTTGCAAAATGGAGAATCTAATGACCTGCCAGGGAAAAATGAATATGGCATGGTCACAGTAGTCTCTGCCCTTCGTTTCTGCTAAAGCTCTTGCGTAGTTTTATGCTGAGAATATTCTTTTCTGTTCACAGCTCTTGAAACTCAGTGTAATAAGGATCATCACTGCTGTAATGCACAATTACCCCCTTTAGTATTGACCATAACTAATGCCTTCTTATCTCTCTCTATAGGGAGAGATCCCTGTAATTATAAAGTATAAAGCAAATGTCTGCTGGCTTTCATTTAAATCTGTTCTCTGTATTGTAAAGCTTAAATATATGTTGTGATGGCTGTAACAGAATAAAATCACATCTGTGGAATGAAAGAACATCCATAATATCTGGATGCATACTATTACATGCATATTATTTCTATTAATAGCAACATTATTCTGAACTGGTGTTTTGTTCTGTAGATATGTAAAATCATTCATTTGAGGCTTGATACTGATATTTTTAGACTGAGATTCTCAGTCATCTATGCAGTGTGGCCATGTAGCTGATGAGTATCTGGGGCTCCTCCTGGGCTGCCTTGCACATCTGTCTTTTACTGGTTCTGCTAGGGATGAGTAGCCATTTAGAAAATGTTAATATCAACACTGAGTAACATGTAGTTATTTTAAAACCTGGTGGGTTTGCACTCCTTTGCAGCTTGGAGGCACATGAGACAGATTTTGCTTGGATTTTCCAGGTAAACTGACAGTTTGGTAGGGCAGGTGTGGGCATCCAGAGTAGTAGTGGGACCTTGAAGGAAGCAGGGTGAGTCTTTCTGAGAAAACAGAAGTGCTGACCAGGCATTCAAAGTATCGATGTAATTTGGTGCCATTTATCTCTCTCGGTAAGGTTCTGTGTGTTAAGGCTGCTTGCCTGTGTGAAAGCCTGCAGTCTTGTGTGGTGACTGGCATTTTTCTCGCACCATAATGGAAGCTTGGTTTTGACTTTCAACTGATTAAAAACACTATTTTTTTTTAAATCTATGGATACTATGATACATATGCAGAGGAGATAAATAGGAAATTCTTGGTAAAACTCTTTCTTAAGAAGTTTCTCCAAGCTGGCCTAGTGCAGCCTTAAAAACTGGCGTGCTCTGGAGCAAGAAGCACAAGCTTAAGCAGCCAAGTGAGGCCAGGCTGGAGGGCTGCTGTGACACCACACTGTCACCCACCTGCCCTGCAGCTGGTGTAAGCAGGCACTGTGGAGTGACAGCTGAGACAGTGACAGACAGGGATGACTTGAGAGTGCCCATCTGAGGCTGCCTGGGGGATATCTGCTTTGGCAGAAGCTCACTGCTAAACAAAGACAGGGTAGTGATGGTTAGTAGGCTCAAATTAATTATAAAAGGGCTGATGTACTGCAAGCAGTATTTTACTGAATGACATAACATTTATTGTGTGCCTGTGTGTGTTTTATTTCTGTGTTCTGTGTGTCTTCTAAATGAGTTTTTAAAAAGTAAAAATTACTGATAGTTGCATTTAATGCAGAGATGAACATGAATGTTCTATTTGCAAGTCAGCCTGATTGTATGGATACAAATGGGTGGGGGGTGTGTGTACCAGCAACTGAGTGTCTAGTGTATAATATTTTGAAAACAAAATATGGATTAAAACACTTGTTTTCAGATAGTTAATTAACAAATTGAAGTTCTTAACCTCACTGAATCCATGTCATTTGGTTCCCTGGCATCTCAAGAATAAAGAGTGCCAACTTCTATGTTTTCCATGCTGAGTAATTTTATTTTTACTGTTCTAGCACCAAAATTCCCAGTCAAGCTGAAATGTCAAGCTTCTTTGAGTACCCTATGATGCTATAGTCATATGGATTTCATGTGCTGTAAATTCTACTAAAGTAAATAGAAGAACAGGTCTTGTCCCTAAGGTTTTTGGGTTCTGTATGGATCATGTTTGGTATATCTATGTGCTAAATCCTTTTTTTTTATAGTGTCTCTTAATTTAACACATTTGTAGTAAATAGCACTGAAAATACAAAATTACAGGTAACAAGTAGGTAGGCAATACACTTCCTGAGCAGGTAATGCAGCTCTTTGGTTGAATTATGAAGCTTTCAGTGAAAAAGTCTGTGTCAAGACTGACAATATAAGCATTAGGTTTTTTCTTCTATAGAAAATGGGAATTAAGCAGGAGCCCTTGCTAATTGCATTTAATGTGAAAATTGAGAGTAAAAGCAATGGCAAGTTAGCTGTATCTCCCCTTCCCACTGCCTGCATTTCCTGGCACTCCTTAGAAAACATTGTCATAGCATAAACATTCAGTGCAGTGGAACCCACAGATGCGGAGTATTTCTTGTCTTACTACTTTTTTTTTTTTCTAGAACAGCTAATCTTGTGAACCACCAAAATTTTCCACAGACATTATACTTTGTTCAGAGCCAGGGTGAATGATTCCACTTTGGGGAATCACCATAATCAAATATAAAAATTTATAGAAGCCTTTTTGATCCTTCTTACAGGGAAGCTCCATGAGACATGGTGCGTTGCTGAGACTAAAGACATGATGAAATACTTTTTAATATTGGTGAGAGCAACTCAGTTTTGATTAAGACACCAAACATCACAGTGTACTCCAGTCATCTGTTTCTTGTTCATTTGGGAAATCATACTAGTAGAAGGAATGCAAACCCTGTGAGTGTCTCTGAGAATTTGCCTTTCAGTGGCAGAAGGAAGGATACTTTCCTGCTTTATTAAGCATCGCTTTCTTAAATGTAAGCGATACCACTTCTTTCAAAGATATCTGATATGTCCTGTTGCATACTGAGATTTCTGTGTGTTCCCAAGGAAGTTTTTATTACCATCTGTACTTTAAAAAACCTCAAAAAAAAAAAAGCTGAATATGAAATCTTGAGATTTTGCACTTTACACTTTGATTTTAGAAACAGAGATCAGTTTAGAAACCCTTCTGTAGAAATCTTAGGCAGAAATAACTTAGGGATGACATTTTACTTCTACTTAAGTTATCTTGGACATCAGTTCCCAAAGTTTGAATACCAACATTAAAGTCCCCAACACTGATTTAGTGCTCTCCTCATTAACTGCATACAATAAAAATGCCTGGCTTGGTAATTGAAAAGCTTCAACAGGCATTTTCTTGTTTGTCTCTTTTTGAGATCTATTTAGCATATTTTCTTTGCTACAGTGCCATAATACTGACATGCCACATGGAAAATTCCTGAAACTTTAAAAATTAATTTTAACATGCTTTTTTGTTGTAAATAAGATTCTAGAAGTAGGTCTAATCATTGTGGAATTTCGATGCAGGTGGAACCATGTATTTTGATAGAATATGAAGATCTCCAGGTTCTGTGACCACTTTAATGTTCAGTATACTGTACAGGATGCTTGGCTTATGAAGGATCACCATTCCCCACCTTTCCAGTCTATAGGTTAGTTAATTAATTTCAAAAAGCTTGGCTAGAAACACAAAGGAAAAGCTGTGGAGCAAAGAAAGCTGTGGAGCAAAGACGTCCTATTTCCTTTTCCAGAAAGGGAATTAGAGAGTTTTTTCACCTTTACGTTCCATTTTTTGCTATTTGCCAGATGTGTCCCAAAAGTCTAACAGACCCCAATGAAAAGCAGGGTGGTAAGTGCAAGTTCCATGAGACTGAAACTCATGAGACTGTTGTTCTTTAGTTGGAGCAAGCAGATCTCCCAGAGCATTTAGTATGAGCAAAACATCAAGCCTTGATTTAAGTGAGGAAACTTCAGTAAAGTTTTGACATGCCAAATGCAGAAAGAGCCTCCACCAATTAACTTCTGGAGTTAAATATTTTCTGTAGAAAAAAATTTCCAAAAAAATATTTTCTGTAGAGCAAGCAGGCTTTAGAGGGGTGCAGCATCTAATTGTGCTCAACTACTCCTTACCCTTTATGGCTCTAATAAAAGTCACAGTAGAGGATGGATAAGTTTGATTATTAAATATTTTAAATAACCTAGTTCCCTAGCAGGCCTGCCAGGCAGTTGTAGGTCTGACCCTTTATGCCTGAGGCAAGCAGTGCCTCTTTGTGTTGTGCCATGTAGAGAGATGGGCTTTCTGGTTGTTCAGGGTGGGCCTCACCTTTGTTCTGGTGTGACACTCCTGCCTGGTGTGTGGGAGCAATTACAGCAATGGTTTGGAAACATAAAGTGATTTGGGTTGGAAGGGGCTTTTAAGATCGTCTAGTTCCAAACCCCCTGCCACAAGCAGGGACACCTTCCACTAGACCAGGTTGCTCAATGCCCCACCAACCTGGCACTGCAAGCTTGCATAGGGTGGTTTCTGGTGGGATAACTAGCACACAGTCTTCCTCAAGGAAACCAAAATGGTTTAGATTATTTATAAGAGAAGACCTGCTCAGATAGTCACAGCTGAACATCAGTCAGACAACACTTGCTCTCAAATTTTGGTTTGAATCATAATGTGCAGAGCATGTAGTCCAGGGCAGGTTTTCTTTTCCCTTATTGTTTTATTCTTGGTCTATGCGTAATGTATGAATGGCTGCTGCAAAACAGAGAGGATATTTAGCAGCTGTTAGCAATGTTTCCTTTTTTAATGTCTGTAGATTGACTGAGAGTGGAAGAATGAGGGATAGATTTCCCATTGGGGATCCACACTGTTCAGGAGCTGATTCACAGAGGACCCTCTTAAGAGAAAGCCTTTGTTAGCTGTTTCTTTAAGTTCTTGAAGGAAGTGAAACTGTCAGTGAACTGACATGTCTCTTTGGTTGTAGTGTAGCTGGACTGATTTATTTTGGTAGAGCTTTTCTTACTGCTCTCAGAATTAATGATGGTGTGTTATGTTAAAATATCTATAGGAAATTTATTCTATAAAGCTAATGCATATTCTAGAAACAGCAAACTCTGATTTGTTATGAATCATAAGGCACCCATAGGCAGGTGATATTAAAGTTTCTGATCTGCTTTATATACACAATCCAATCTTCTCCTTAT
>VYZP01070573.1:0-12252 GCA_013400635.1 Hypocryptadius cinnamomeus
GGCCGGGCAGCCTCGGACTGCGCTGCGGGAGGAGAAACCCCTCAGCAGCCGGGGCAGCGCCAGCCCTGCCGGGGCAGTCAGCGGCCGTGGTGGCCAGCACAGGCTCCTGACACGGGGAGCTGCAGGGCAGCCCGGCCCGGGACCCTCCGTGCGGGCTGCGTTATCACTGACACGGGCACAGCCCGAGCCTCGCTCCAAAGAGCCTTTATCCACAGAGCCCTGGAGCAGAACCCTGGAGCTGCTCCCACACTGCAGGGAGCTGCAGGAGAGCCCTGGGAATGGGACAGCGCTGAACACGCAGGGCTGGGAGCCTCTCACAGCAGGGCTCTCTGACCGCCCCTCTGCTGCCCGCCACATCTGCCACCCTCGGCAAAGACGGAGGTTGCTGCGCTGCCAAGAGTGGCTGTTCTGGGCCGTTTCCAGCAGGTACAGAGCAGCGTCAAAGCCGGCAGGCTGCAGGGAGCAGAGGGCAGGCTCAGGGCAAGCTGCTGGGAGGCTGTCACACGGGTCAGGATGGGCCCAGCCGATCTGGCAGCCCCTCTGCCCGCCCGGGCTGGCAGCGCCCCGCGGCTCTGCCCGCATGGTCCCTGCAGGGCACCGAGACGGGAGCACGGCACTTCTTCACTCCCACCTGTGCCCTTCACTCACTCACAGCTCCAGAGCCCGTGGAAATGCACCAGAAACTGCTGTCAAATGAGTTAATTTTAGTGCAAAGCTGCCACCAAAGCTTCAGCTGTTCTGCCTGCCACAAGCTCTCGTGCCTGGTACAGCCGTGTACCTGTCCCTCCCTGGGCTGCCCCACGAGCCCGCAGCCGTGCCCCTGCCCAGCATCCCCAGGGCCAGCCCTTGCAGGTGCAGGTGCCCTCTGGGCCCCGAGCCCCAGGTGAGGTCAGTCAGGACACTTCAGTTGGCTGTCGGGGAGGCTTTAAAACCCTCCAGCAGCGCTAGGCTGTCAGTACAGGGGTTGGCATTGCCTGGACCTTCCACGTGTGCTGGCTCTGTGGAGTTCAGGTGGGTCCCCTGTGCTGTGCCCAGTTCCCCTGCACCAGAGCCACGTGGTTGCTCAGCCAGAGGGGACAAGAGGAGGGAGCCACAGCCCAGCAGCCCCCGAAGATGGCGCAGTGGGTTGGTGTTGGTTTTGCAGGGACCCCTCCCGGGAGAGGCGCTGCTGCCTCCACAGCCTTCCTGCAGCCCAAGACCTCTGCCAGCACTTCGTGCTCCGCTGGTCTTTTGTGGTTTTTAGCCAGCCCATAGCTTTAAACGTGGGCAGTGACACCTCCTGGCATGTGGAGGGGCACACTCAGTGAAGTGAGGAAGAGGAGGGCAGGCCTTCCTCCAGCCGGCGATGGTGCCAGAGGAGGCAGCAGTGTAGGGAACAAGAGTGAGTTACCCAGTCCTGTCCCTTCAGTGGGAACGGGGCAGCTCAGTTCTGATTTTCTGCCTTCGAGTTTACGTAAGGCAAGGATGGGGTTACAGAGCTGTGGAAGAGCTGGGCTGAACATGAGGTGACACTGAAAACAGGCTTCAAAAAAAATTTACCAGCTTGTGTTTGAGTACAGATTCCTCATTTGCAGTTAAATATAATTGTGAAGGTCTGTGAGCCAGAGAGATATTTCTAGTTATTGGAGAGCTAGCTCCTGCCCCTGTGATCCCCGAGGAATGATAATGAGATTTACCCTAAGCAGGCGCTGCCGAGAGCCGGGGAGAGCTCCGTGCTGGTGTGTGATGAGAGCAGAGATGGCTACAGGGTCCCCGCCTGCCGCAGCACACAGATGAACCCTGCGACTGCATCGTTTTCTGTGCTGTTCACGCCGTGCCTGCCGCTGACAGACCCCGAGCCCTCCGGCACCAGGGAGCTGGCTCTGGCTCCTTTCGGGGCAGGAGGGCTGCTCATGGGGGAGAGGGAGGATCCAGCCGCCCTGGGGAGCCAGGACACAGGGAACCTGTGGGTCACCCTCGCCCGGCCCGCACTGCCTCCTCCCAGAGCCCTTCCCTCCTTTTCTTCAGGTTCCGGTGCATTCCCAGCGCAGTCCCACGGACGAGATTCAGCCCGCAGTCCCACAGCTGCTGCCTTCCCTGCCCAGGTGGTCACGGCTGGGACAGAGGGCCAGCCCGACCTGGCATCCTCATGGTCAAAGGCAGCACCGGGGTCAGTGCCTGCTGGAGCTCATCCTGTGCTGGAGCCCACCATCTGCGTGGTGGGCAGCAGAGCTGTAACACGGCCTCGCTACGAGGGGCAGGAGCTGGGAGGGGGCCGGCACACCCGTGCCCACCTCGGTTATGGTCTTTGCAGCGTCAGTGACAGATATGTAAGGATTAAATTGCAGTAATCTCTGTAATCTACTCAGTGAGATTAAAACCTCCCCCCGCCCCCAGACTTTATCCCTTTCATTCCAGGACTCTTAGCAGTGATTACAGCCGGGGGAAGCCATTTAGCTTTTAAGCACCACTCCATCCTGCTTAAAAATGCATTTCAGAATCAAATGAGTTTGTGTAGCACAGCCAGGGCTGGCTGCTCCGGCTGGGCAGGAGGCTCAGAATTAGGACCAAAGTAGCTTGAGTCAGAGTCAAAATTAAATTTATTGTTTCTGACCTTATTGAGAATACAGTGCATTTACAACTGATTAATGAGGCTTAACAGGAGTTCAGACCCAATTCAAGGCAGCTCCACAGCCTGCACTTCCATCCTGCTGTCTGACGGGCACTTTGAGACTCCACTGCCCTTAGGAGACCCCAAAGTGCGGAGCTGGGAGATGTGCCAGCCAGCGTTGGGTGGGGTGTGAATGAGCTGAGGGGCTGTGCGAGCCAGGATCAGCCCTCACAAGCAGCTCAGGGGCCAGGGCAGCTGAAGTGCTGATGGGACTGAGCACCACTTCCACCCTCTGCAGCACCGAGCCTGTGGCTCTCAGAGGGCTACACCAGGGGGAGGGCACCGCTCCAATGCTGACGGTGCCACAGTGATCCTGGAGACTTTGGGAGTGAGGATGCAGTCCCAGCGTACTTGCAGTGCTTGGGAATGGCTGAGTCCTGCTGGCCTGTGCCCCCCACAGTGTCCACGGTATCCTGGGGATGTGTAGCAAGCCTCTGAGCACCATCAGCTCCGATCCCCATCCTTGCATCCTCCTGGCCCCTCACAGCTACCCATGGATCTGGCTCAACTGCATCCCTCTGCTCCACTGCCCAACTCCAAAATGCCAGAATGTCCTTTTAGCAGCTCCAATTTCCTGCCAGGACAAGGAGAACAGGGAGGCACTTCAGCAGCAGGCCTGGTGTCTGTTTCAGGACCTCATCAGGGCCATGAGGCTGGAGTGACTCAGCTCTGGCTGCCCCACAGCACTGAGGATCTCCCTGTCCATGCACATGCAGTGCTCAGCCTCTGATTCCCAACACAAGGGTAGGTGGCAGTTTGTCAGCCCAGAACCAAAAAGTTCTTAATGACATCAATATTACATACAGAAAACTGGACTAACAGTGACACTTTGGTGCTGAGCACTTTCTTTGGCTCTGGAAATAAATTTTAAACTTGTTCTGTTCTGCCTTCAACATGGAGACATAATGGGCAGGACACCACTTTTCATCTTATTTGCTCTTTCTAGTGTGCAATTTATTGCTTCGCTATTCTTTTAGGTTTTGTGTGCTCCTGGCACAAGTTTTGTGTATTTCTATAATAATCTCCTGATCCCTACACTTGGGGAGGTTTTCTGTCTGCCTGCCTGGCAGCTGTCTGTGCTTGGGATGAGCCCTGGACCAGGTCCTCCCTGGAAAACACAGAGCTGCAAGCCCCCAGCAGTGGCTCCTGCTGCTGTCAGCTCATGCTATGGTGAGATCAGTCCCTCAGAGGGGAAACAAGGCAAAAGGGCTGGCCTGAGGCCTGAAGGCAGACTCCACATCCCTTCTGTGGTGCCTGTCATGAGCACTGCTCAGCCACAGCTCCACGGTCCCATGAGCCAAGTGCTGCTCTGAGCAGGGAGGAGCAGGAGAGGCTGCCCTGGAGAAACTACCCTGGGCAAACCAGCATCAAGGAGCTGCAAGTGGCCTGGGAGGGACAGGATGCTGGGGGTCCTTCAGGGTTAATGTCAGACAAGGCAGTGGGGTTTCTAGCTGCTTTGGTAAATCCCAGTACAGCTGGAGATTGGAGAGTTTGGGAGTGACGAAGGAGGCAAGGTGGGAAAGATCTGCTTGGGAACAGAGCCAGGGACCCAAGAGAAATGGGGAGGAGAGGGAGCACTGGTGGGACCCTGGAAAGTGGCTAAGGGAGGTGGAGAAGAGCAGATGGAGGGGATGGTATAAGGCTGGGAGCAGGATGCAGCAGCAGCTCCACAAAGGAACAGGTGAGGGGGCAGAAAGAGGCAGGATGTTTTCCAGAGCTCACGGTTCTCCCTCCACCCCCCATGCTGCAAGGCACTGGCTGAGGAGAGGGAATCTTCTGCAGTGATCCAGTGGGCTCTTTCCTCCTGCAATGCCCCTGCCTGGCACCCCACTCTGGGGATCCCACTGGGGGCTGGCTCCTGGGGCTCCATTAGCACAGGCAGCTGGGCCAGGAGCGTGCTGATGGCACCAGAAAGCTGTTGTTTATGTGGAGTGGGGTGTAAACAGCAAACATGTCATAGAAAAGACATGCCCTGCACAGATACAAAGACTGGAAGCAAAATTGTCGGCTTTACAAAACATTCCTCCCTTGCAAGTAGAGAAACCTGGAGGTGTTGAGGCATCCGCAGCAGCTTTATTTATCCAGACGCCTCTAATGTTCATGCTTAGGCAATGTGTCTGCTGCCGAGGCTGGATCACCACATGGAGGTGGTGATCTAAAATGGAAAAAGCAACTTTTCCACAGATTTGGCAGTTTGTCATGGAGAGGAACTAAGTGATGGATACTTTCCACCGTAGAAAGCAGAACCTGCCAATGCCTGGCCCCTCAGGTACCTCCACCCTTGCTGTTGTTGCCCATGCAGGGCAGTGGCCCTCAGAGAGGAGGCTGAAGTCCTGTGGGCTCTGCCAGTGCCAGGGCCCTGCCCGCACTGTGCTGGCTCTGGTGCAGCATGTGAGTGGGGGAGAACCAGCCCCGGGTGCGTTCACATCAGTCAGGGATCCCCAGTGCTGTCCTCTGGGCTGGTGCTGTGCCCGTGGCTCCATCCCCCTGCTGTGACCCACAGAGAGGGGCTGGGGCTCAGCCCTGCCTGCCAGAGCCTGCTGCCACGCAGACCAGTGCAGTACCCAATGTCCCAAAAAGAAAAACCCGTGGGTCACTGAGGATGATGAGGTTTGTCTCCACAAGGACTCAGCCCATCCTCTAGACCCAGAGCTCTCCCGAGGCAACAAGATATGTCTTCCTGGAAACTCCATTCCTGCTGCCAGGGAGGAGCAGTGCCATGCTCCCACCCCAGCCAGGGTGAGAGGCTGCAGGCAGCACTGCTTTTCATTTTTTTCCCATTGTTTCTTATGGCTGCACCGAGTTCTGGTGTTGCACAGGAGGGAACCTGGTCCCCGCCCTGGACTGGCTGCCGGGAGCCTGCGGCATCCCCGTTTGTGTCGGGCTGGCACTTCTTGCCTGTCTCTCCCTGTCATCATCCTTCTTCCCAAGGAACAAGACAAGTAGTTTTCTGCAGCCGACCAAGCTTCTAGTGCTGAGAAAGCAGGAGCGATGGCTGCTAATGTCTAAGCAGTGCCGCACGCAGCCCTTTGGCTCAGCAGAAGCAGCCAAGCGGAAGCCTGGGATGTTGGGGTGCAAGAGGAAAGGAAAGGAAAGGGGAGCCGAAGATGGGGATGGAGCAGTCCGCATTCAGACTCTGCCACAGCCGGTGGGCTTCCCGGGTCAGCCTGCATGTGGGGCATCAGACCCGGGACAGGCGGGGCTGAGCAGCCCCAGCCCGGCAGTGAAATTTAATTCATGCGTCACTTTAAAGCTTTTCCCTCCTACTTACCGGCGGCACCGCGGCGGCCGATGGCTGCTCCTCCTGCCCTCCCGAGGACAGAAGCGACTGCTACCGTGGGGCGGCCCCGCCGCGCTCCCCTCGGGGGCTGATGGCTCGGGCAGCGCGGCTCTGGCACCGGGCTGGGGCATCCCGGGGACCGGCCGTGACCCTCGCAGCCCCGAGCCGCGGCTGCCGCTCCCGGGCGAGGGCTGCTGACACCGTTCTGCTGCCGGTCCCCGCTCCCGGGCGGAGGGTGCGCGGCTGCGGGCGGCGCCGCTCCCGCCCCAGCTGCGGGGACGGAGGCGGGTACCCCCGGCTCCACACCGCTGCTTCGAGCGGTTCAGGGCCAGGAGTGGGGGCACAGCGGGGCAGGACAGCGCGACCGGGAACGGGACGAGAGCACCGGCACCGGGGCCGGGCAGGGCAGGACTCGGCGGGCAGCGGGACCGCGCCGGCCCCGTGGCAGCCCGGTGCCGGCAGGAAGGGCTGTGCGCGGCNCGGCCGGCAGCGCCCCGGGCCCGGCCCGCCCGGGCACCAAGCGCCTGCCGCGGGCCATCGTGGTGGGCGTCAAGAAGGGCGGCACCCGCGCCGTGCTGGAGTTCATCCGGGTGCACCCCGAGGTGCGCGCCCTGGGCACCGAGCCCCACTTCTTCGACAGGAACTACCACCGAGGGCTGGAGTGGTACAGGTGAGGGCGGGGGGCTGCGGGACCGGCCCCCGCCCGCCCCGGGCACCCCTTGTCCCCGGCCGCCGGCCGTCCCCCGTCCCGGAACATCCCCGTCCCTCCGCTCCGCGGGCACTCGCCGCCCCGCTGCCCGCCTGCGTCCCCTCTCCTCTCCCGGCGCCCTCGCTGTCGGTGCGGACTCGGGTCCGCGTTCCTCGGTCAATCGATGGAGCCGGCGGGGCGGGAGCGGCCAGAGCGGTCCCGGCGGGCGGCGGAGGCTGCCGCCCGGCCGCACTCAGGGAGTTTTCCTTAATCTCCTCTTGCTGTAGCCGGGCGGGTCGCGGCTCGGTCCTGCCCGTTCGCCGGGGCTCTCGGCTGTAGCCCCCCCGAGCCCCGGCCCTGCCGGTAAGCACCCAGGAGCCGGGACGATGCCAGGGCATCCCTTGCATCCCGTCTGAGGAAACATTTGCCTGGGTGAACGGCTCTCCAAAACGCGTGAGTGCCTGCACGGGACGCACTGTCCTCGTCCTCCCGCAGCCCTGCTCGGTGCGCTCCGGCACGCTTCTGCTGCCGCGTCTGATCGCTGGCTCCTGAGAGGGACAGTCCTTGTCCTCTGCCATCCCATCTCTCTGAACTCGAGTGACCGTGGATCTATATGGAATCTCTAATCATTTGCAGAGGTCAGCGAGTGTGTCTCCAGCAGGAGATGGTGGGATTTTAATTTCCGTAAGGGCTTTTGTGAGGTGCTGTGGGCGCTCTGGGAGAGGCAGCAGGTGCTGCTGTAAAGCAGGTCCCAGTGCCCGTGGGCTCGGCAGTGCTGCCAGCAGATCCCCCCTGCTCCCTGTGGCTCCCACCCAGCGTACCCGTGGCGCTTGCTGTGCTCTTGGACAGCGCTGGGTGCATTCGGGCAGGGTCGTGGGGCTCCTGCTGGGCTTCTGCTCCCTCGGGAAGCACAGAGGGGCTTGGCCTGGCCCCAGCTGCCTGTAGCTCACAGCAGGGCAAAGGACTGTGTTGTTGCCAGTGTGTCGGAGCATCGTGGTGGGCAGAGGAGGCCTGTGGGCCGCACCAAGCCCTCCTGCCCTCCATCTTGACGGCGGCTTCCTGGCAGAGATGTCCCCAGTTCCAAAGCAGGTCAGTGCCCAGTGGCAAGCAGGTGGGGAGTCAGTGTGACATGGTGCTCACTCCCAGCTCTGTCGGGTCCTGGTAGCTGGGGCTCGTGCCTTGAGAGGCAGCGCAGGCACTGCACGGAGAGACCTGCAGCGCTGCTGCCCTGTGTCCTGCAGGGTCACAGCGGACCCTGCCGCCAGGAGTGTTCAGGTCCTTTGGTGCCAGTAGTGGCAGCAGGTGACAGGAGAGCCAAGACAGGCACAGGTGGAGCTCACTGAAGCTCTTTCCCTCTCTTGCAGCGTGCCCTGTTCCTCCTATTCTTCAGAGAGTACCTACAGCAATACCCTTCATCTGCTCTTTCCTGTTGGCAGGTCTGTGTCATTCCCACACCCTCCCTCCAACATCAGGCACTGTCACCCATCCTGCATCCCCTAAAAGCCTGCAGCTGTGAGCAGCCCCGCAGCACAGGCATGTGAGGACAGTGCTTTTTCTGAAAGACACCCAGAGTGGCAGGATTGGTGATGGAGCAGAATATGAGTCCTGGCTGAGCCCCTCGCTCAGAGGGGAGCTGCATGGGGTCAGCACCTAGCTGGGAAAACTCCCCCCCAAATCTTGAGCTGGGATCCTTCCCTGCATCCCTGTGTCTGTGGCTGATCTGGGCTGTGCTTCCCCTGTGTGCTGTCAGCATGGGAAAGGGGCTGGGAGCCTCGTGGGCAGTGCAGGACTGAACCTGTGACACTACTCCCTTAGGAGGTTTGGGACACAGAGCCTGCCCTGAGGGAAGGGACAGACCCTGCCTGGGGCATGTAGGAGCAGCTGTGGACACCAGGAGTGGAGCTGACCCAGGAGGCAGGAGCTGTGCCCTCTCCCCTCACACTGGCAGAGGGGCTGCAGCAGTGGGCAGCCTCCCACCCTGCGCCGTTGTTCAGCCTGGGATTCTCCGTGTGAAGGTTCTTGTCTGTGACCAGGAGGGATGCAGCCTGTGGCGGTGGCAGGGCGGTTTTGGAGCGAGCTGGGAGCAGCAGTGGGAGCGTGGCCAGGTGAGCAGCACCCTGCCCCAGGGCCCAGCTCTGTCTGGATCAATAGAGAGATCATGCCAGAGCAGCGGGGCCTCCAAATTAGTTCAGCTAAAACAATTAAATGACACTTCCTTGGTTTTATTACCTTATTTTTTTTTAAACTGACAAATGTGCCAAAACTTAAGCACAGAGGCTGCTAAAGTATAAAACGTGGAATTGATTTTCCTCCTTGCAACTGGAGCAATTAATGTGGAGCAGGTCTAACCCACAGTGGGATAAGCTGCTGTCGCTCTGCCAAGAGCCTGGGAGCAGGAGAGCAGAGTGCTGCCAGCGGCCATGGCCCGCAAGGACAGAGCAGAGGCTGGGGCAGCAGATGTGGGAGCTGTGAGGGAAACAGGGGCTGCCTGGCAGGACCCCGGGGTGGGGGCTGTGCCTGGCCTGGCTGGGGAGAGCAGGGGCTGCCATGCTTGTGGAGCGTGCTGTCTGCAGGCTGCCTGGAGCACTGACCCCTTGGAAAGGCAAAGGTAAAGGCATTCCCTAATGTGAGTGGAGACTTTGCCTGCAGGAGCCCCTGGATGCTGAGTGCCAAGTCAGCTATGTCCTTCCCTCCTGCCCCAGTGGGGACCCAAGTGGAGAGACCAAGCTGGTGTTTGGTGCAGTTGCAAGTGGCGTGAGAACTGAGCCCCTTTGATGCTCCAGAAACGTTGGTTATCATTTTCTCACGTTTTCCCCTGCCCTGGCATTTGTCTGACGCAGAGATGGCAGAGCTAGCGGGAGGGGACACCTCCTCATCTGCCTGTCCTTGCCTCTCCAAATGTCATGCTTGTTCACAGCTGCTCTCATGGTGCCTCCTGCCTCAGCTGCTGCGGTGGCCTGGAGCAGCCCCAGCTCCCCCCTGTGCAGGGGGATGAAGGCTGGGCACAGCCAGACCCGGGCTCCCCCCGTGTGGGACCACTGCCCAGGGGCTGCCCACTCGCTGGCTCCAGACCCTGAGCCCCCGTGCTGCTTCCAGTTCCCATCAGTCTCTAATCCACCTCATTAGCTACAGATACACTACAGGAAAGATATTTTTAGCAAGGTCTGTTTTAAGACAACTGAAACCAAACAGCAGCTACTGGGGAATATCGATTCATTACCAATCCTGCACTAAATGTTCAATATTGAGCTTTTTCCTGCTGCAAGTAGTGTGGGCCAATAACCTTCAATATTTTCCAGAACACAGGGAAGATGGTGTGATTTAAATTGCCGTTAACTTTGAGTAGTGGCTCTAATTGCAGCATCTCAGGGTGCAGTTTTCCTCCTTAGGATTCCTGAGTGATCCTGTCAGATGCTCCAGAGTTGTTTTCACAGAGAGGGGCTTTTCCTTGTGGCTGCAGCAGCAGGCTGAGCCTTGCTCCCACCCATCCTGCTGGCTGCCAAGCTGAGCCCGGCAGCGGTGCTGGCACAGGGCAGAGCCCGTCTGCCTGAATTCCCTGATCCCAGGGTGGCACTTGGGCCGAGCTTGGCTTCCCTGTACTGCTGTGACAGGTCCCTGGAGCGCCGGCACTGCTGGGGTTCTGCCCTCATCCCTGCCTTGCCCCTGGGTCTGGGGTGCTCCAGGCGCTGCAGCTGCCCAGGGAAGGCGGCTGGAGCACCGTGCAGCCCTGCCAGCAGGACGTGGCTTGTCCCCGTGCCCCTGGGCCTGTGGCAGGGCGAGCAAGGAGCCGGCAGACGCTAATTGCTCCCGGCCATTGCTAATTGCTCCCGGCTAATGGCTGGGCTGGCACACGCACAAATGGGAGCCCATTAGGCTTTGCCCGCCGATGTGTTTGTGGGCTTTACTGACAGTGCATTTGGGTAAAGTTAATTAGTGAGAAGAGAGGAAGGCAGCAGCTTCAAGGATGCTTTGAAATTTCCTTGGCTTCAGAGAGTGCCCTGGCTCTGGGGAATGGGCCTGGACCCCGTGGCAGAGGCTGCTGCGTGCGGCTGTGCCCGGGCAGTGCTCCTGGGCACTGCCGTGCCCGTGCTGCCCGTGGACAGCACTCCTGCTGTCCTGCCAGGGTGGGCCAGGTGCTGCCAGGACCCTCACTGGGGCCAGGAGAGATTCCCTGTCTGAGGAGCTGGGAGAGATGCTGGAGATGAGCTCACGTGGGGTACCTTGCCTTCAGTGTTAAAGATGTGTATCCTAGCTCTGTTCCTTCACCTTGTTTGCAATGCTGCAGTTTGTTCTCACCTTTGCTTTGGAAGCACCAAATTCGGCTGGTGACCTGGCACACCATGGGCTTGGCTGCCCTGGGAGGCTGGCAAGACAAGGACAGCAGGTCCTGGTGACCCTGGGTGTCCATGGTGGGGCCGGGCTCTGCCCACAGTGTGTGCCCAGAGATGAGCACACGGGGAGCAAGGCCAGAGCTGGCTCACAGGGCCTGTGAGTGACAGGGAGCCCCCAGGACCCGTGACTGGGTTGGTGAGATTTGTGCTGGGTCGTACTGTCCATTTGGCATTTGCACTCACTGGCACAGGGAGGTCACCAAGTGGCCACCGTGGCTCTGACACAGGGCACTAGCTTGGGAATTCTGCAGCAGCTGGGGCACTGGCAGAGGTTTTAAAAATGAGTATTCAGTTTTGAAGTTTCACCTGTGGAAGGAGTTGCCTTGGAAATGGGAAAGGGGGAGACTCCAGCCGGTGTCCATGAGCAGAGAGCAGTTCCCAGCAGGGCTGAAAGCTGGGCTCTGTGCAAGCTGTGCAGGAAGCCCTTGTCTCCTGCTCCTTCCCAGCTCCACTGCCCTCAGAGCTGACCTTGGCCTTTGCCAGACCCTCCATCAGTGCTGAGCGATTACTGAGGAAGGTGAGAGTCACACACAGGTGTGTGTCTGTGAAGGGCAATGGCAGCGTGCCCTTTGGAAAAGAACCTCTTGACTTAAAGGACACTGCAAATCTCTGGAGCATTTAAATGATTAAAAATGAATCAGCAACAAAGTTAATTACTGTGTTCGCTCTGCTTTTATGCATGGAAATGTCCCTCATTAGCTGTCTGCAAGCACTGGTGTAAATGCTTTGAACATAAACATTTATTAAAGAGAGCTGCTCCATCATTAAATCCTGGCTGCTGTAGTGTGTGGTGGTGGCAGCGGGGCCATGGGGCCCTTGGGTGGGGTGTGTAGCCGTGGGCATGGTGCTGTCTCTGCAGGCTGGGGGTGCAGCCAGTCTGTCCTGCTGGGCATGGCAGTGCCCTGCTCTGGGCCAGCTGGTCCCAGCCATGCAGCGAGGGCTGCAGAGCTGCTGGGGCTCCCCTGTCTCCCCTCAGCCCCTCGCAGTCCTTGGCAGGGTGCTGCAGCCCTCAGCCAGGACATTGCTCTGTCCTCCATGACCCCTGTGATATCTCACAGCTTTTTATTTCCCTCACACCTCGGGCTCTCACACATTTAACCAGTTTTGTTTAAACTTCCCAAAGCTACCAGAAGTAGCTTTGCTGGAGCTTTCATCCAGCACTGCCACCCACTGTCCTCCTGAGCAGAGGTGCCAGGCAAGAGCTGAGGGTGCTGTCAGCTGTGTGTGCACCCGTGGCACGGCA
>VYZP01070582.1:0-23987 GCA_013400635.1 Hypocryptadius cinnamomeus
CTTTACTGAAAAAAAAAAAAAGAGGTTTAAAACAAACAAATGGAAACATTCTTTCTATTATACATAATGAAATTGTGAAACCTATTGCCTACAGGAACAGGCAGAGGACAAAATTTTATCTGGATTAGAGAAATTCATAGAAGAGATGTACATCATTGGATATTAAACATGAAAGCCCAGATGCAACCTCTGGCTCAGAAAAAAATTACTGAAAAGCTGATTTCTGGGAGCTGAGAAATTATACCATGGGAAGGATCACTCTGCAACTGCCTTATTTTTTCTGTTCTTTCCCTAAGGGTCAATGTTAGAGCAAGGAGACTTTGGTCCTTTGATCTAAGCTCCCAAGCAGGTCACAGAAGGAATAATTCCTATAAACTGCCTCAGTGAAAATAAACATGAATACTCCAAGCTAAAAAGGAGTCTTACCTTATTCAAATATTAGTTGGTCCTTGTGGCCTTTTAAATATTGCAGCCTTCTAATAGTCATGAAAATCTCTGTGCACCTGACATGCTATAAACTTTGGAGAGATATTCCATTTCCAGATCTCCAAGTTCCACCACAGAAAGGAAAAGGCAAGAGGTCTTAAGCCAAATACATAATTTTTTAGTGAGTCTCCCTCTCTCTGTCATTGTCTTGTTTATTTTCTTGATATCCCTCCCTTTCTGTAAAAAGAAGGTTTAAGAAATGCTTTGCTAGGTAAGACCAAAGCCTGGGTTCATCTAACCTAACTATCTGTCCTCCACAACTCAGACTTTAACCAGATGGTGGTCATTTGGCCCCTTGACAAGGTATTGCCTAAGGTGGAAACCTGGCTGCTATCTTGCTGCCAGATCCTAGAGAAAAAACTGGTCTATAACAAAGTATTCTACCCTTGCCACTCTCTCCCCTACACATCTTCACATCATTATATAAAACTGGTTCCCATAACAACAGTGTTACAAACAATACATAAAAGTGAAATAATAAACAAAGAAGCAGCAATCAATTCATATTCCCGCCCTTTCCAAAATCTGGCATTACCGTGCTGAGACATCTATTGCCTGGAGAAATGCAAATATGTCAGCCTTCCCTGAAACAGTAAGTTTATAGCAATAAACAAAGAAGATGACACCTAAATCTCTGACATCACACTGTCCCCAAGGCTTCACAACGTGTTGGCATAACCTGATAACTCAAAGACTTTTGGTCCTGATACTACCACTTGATTGTTGAGCCTACATGAGGTCTACTTATTAATGCTTAGAAGTAGTACAACATTTTCCTATAAACCAAAACCAAGTAGTAAATACAATGGACAAATGAGAGGAGCTGTTCCCGTGAAGCAGTTCATGAAATATTTAAATAAAATTTTGTAACTTTCACCAGAGACCAAGTTTGTTGTCAGAACCAACAAGATATTTTCAGGCAAATAATCTTTATCATCAGTTTACAATAGAGATAGAAAGGAAAATTTGAGAACAAGACTCTGACAAAAGTAGTAAAAGACCACTCAAAATACTATAAAGGTCTTCCCATTACATCTCTGCGTCATTTTTTTTCAAGGAAATACATGTGTTGGTAACATACCTTTCTTCTTTCAAAAATTATTTATACTAGAATTTCTATTAAAACATGGTGTCATTTCTGGTGTTTTGGATAACAATATAAGTTATTTCTATTTAATTTTACCTGATGAACAAATCATTCTCTTTTTCTTCCAATGTACATTTCAATATATATATATTCTTCCTATACTGTTTTATCCAAAAATTTATTAATGAAATGCATATAATGCAGTGAAATGCATGTAGATATAGAGACCACACCTCTGTATGTAGTGATATACTCCCTTTTTCTCTCCTTTCTCCAATTAGCCTCTGATAATGTGAGCAGACTGACGTGATTACAGGTAATGAACCAATTATTATTTCTACAGTCATGCTGAACTGTTTTTCCTTTGACTTAAGTATGTTTAAAAATAACAAGCTTTCATTATGTTTTTTATTGATGGTCACATTTACTCTCCAATAGGCTAATCAGCCACGAGCACATAACAATATGATTTGAGTGCTTATTTCTCATATGACTACACTTTTAAACTTAGCAAACCAACATGCAGAAATATGCATAGTTACAATTTATAGATGGAGTCTAACCCTGGAAAGACACGAATCCTCACAGTGCACATGAATATGCTCTTCTTATGCCTTGTGTATCACTTTGTTTCAAAAAAGGCAAAAGAGGCAGTACAAGGAAGAGAGGAATGAGAAAGAAGCTATAGAGCCAGGGCAATACTGAGTTTGCTTGGTAGCAGTGTTGCAGTGTTTTATTCTTCAGAAACTTACTCTGCGTCACAGTGAGGAGTTGCTAGGGCTTTCCTGCCCTGTGAGCTCCCTTGGGAAGGATTCTGAAGCAATTATTAATACATATGTGTATATTTATCTTGCAGCCTGTCCTGGGGTAAGAAGGCATGCTAATTCTCCTGAGCAAATCTGGGGCCAATACAGCATCAACAACACTTGGAGTCACCTGGTCAAGGATGGTCCCGGATAGCCAAAACAGCTCCATGTGGACACATTTGTTTCCAAAATTCCCAAGAAGCTATACCCTGCACATCTTCAAGCAACAGCAAGTCATGGCTTTGCTTGGAAATCATGGCTCCTGTTCACACTTCTCTCCTCACTTTGCAAGAACAGCAAAAATCCTCAGGGTGTCTTCTGTTGCTGGAGCTGTGGTGTGAAAGCAGAACAGTCCAGAAAGCATTTTGGACCCTACTTTTAATTAAATGCAACAAATAGGGTTTGGGTAAAGAATAACAATTCAGGCCTAAAGCAAGTTAAAGAATTTAGATAGTCAGCTATAGCTTTTGTAACTAAGAAATTTCACTTTCCTAGCACAGACAGACAAGGTAAATTCATATTAAACCACAGAACTCCCAGCTGTCTTTGTCAAATATGCATATAGGACAGGTCCTGTCCATTTTCTATGGAGGCCTAAGTAGCTAAGCCTCTTCTCACACCATAAAAACTTTTCTTACTTACCTTCCAGGGGACTGGCCTAACTTCCCACAAGAAGTATGGTTTCACAGATGGATAGAAAAAGCTTAGGTTCCTAGCCCACATGCAGAAAGATCATGATGCATGAGCACACCTTCCTGATTTTCAACCCTTATTCCAAAGACAGTTTCTAGTGGGCTTTTTTGGGTTGTCTGGGTTGGCTTTTTTCCCCAATGACTGATCCATTTAAAAAGAAAAGAGTAACACTCAATTATTTTAAAGAAATTGACCTATCTTTAGGAAATATTTAAAAACTCATTTAAGGCACTTCCCTTTGGCAGAAGAAGCCCTTGTAAGAGGGGCTTACTAGAAATAGCTCTTACACCTTGTTGGCTGTTTTGGATCCTTTTGTAAGATGCTTAAATTTTCCCTTAAGCACAGACTCTTGCTTCATAGCTTCAGACTTTGGACTAGGTTTGAGAAGCCAGATGCCTCAGAGTTAGGTACTGAAGCACTTTACTTTTAGGCACTTATGCTCTTAATTAGATCCAGCCTTTTAAACTATGAACATTTCAGAAAAGACTCTCTGCATTAAGAAGAATTTATATTAAGCCATAGAAAAATGTTAAATTTTAATGCAGTAGAGCACTCAAACTTGGTTCTTACTAGTGAGAATCTCATTTACAAAATGGCTGCTAATGAAATCTCAGAGAAAATATGTTGGCTTCAAAGCAAAATTAAAATAAAGACAAATGACTGAGGAATTATTGTTTTCAATAAGTTCTTTTTTCATGTGCTAATTACAGAGTAAGAAAGTGATTCAAGTATCTTATTATCTATCTCTCCTTTTTCTGCCAGGAGTTTATAAAGGGTATGAAAATGGAGGGATATAGTAATAATTTCATTTATGTTTTGAAGAAAATAATCAGGTTAGCCGGCATTTAATACTGAGAGCTTGAGGATTCCATTTGCATGACTTTGAAGGACAAATACAATACTATCAGTTCTGTCAGTGAAAGGAAAGGCCTTGAGCAGATGTATTTATTTATACATAGACAAAAAAGCCATCTCATCTGAGAATGAATTGACACAGGAAGAAACCCATCAGAATATAGTCAGAGATATTAGATTTTTTATCATTAGTGAAGTTACTCAGATTTGACGAAAAACTTTTAGTGCTATGAGTTTTTAACTTTTTTTTACATAGGAACTTGGGGGAGGGGGAACCCCACAAAAACTAGATCAGCAGCATCCAAAAATATTTCATTACCCCAGGCAAAATCTTCTGAAATAATATAATTATTACTGTGGTCAAAATGGTTGCAAGTTGCAAATTTCCAGCATACTTTAAGGGAACATAAACATTTCTTCTGTGCTCAGGGATTAAAATGAGAGAGAACAGAGATACACATTGTAGAATGCTACTAAAAAGAATTAACTGTTCAGTACATGATAAAGCAGGAGATAAATTCCTCTTGTTTTGCATGTCAGCAGACACTGAAGCCTGGTGCCATATGATGTTTCTACCTTCAGCTAAAGCCCACACACCCCCAGGAGTGCAGTTTTGCTGAGACCCCTCCTGAGTGGATCGTTGATTCCATGATTCTTTGACGGTCTCTGGAAACCTCAGCTCCTCCCAGAAGGTAATGTATCCTGAGCATCATTACTGAGTTTTCTCAGCATGCCACTTTGGGTTCTTCCATGGATACACATTAAATCTCAGTATTACCTGCAACACTGCATTGCTGACATTCAAAGAGATGCACCAGTTTTGTCCTGCTTACCTCACAGATCCCCTATATAAGTATTTGCTTAGTCATTCCCTGAGGTCCTTTCTTCTGCTCTCCTGTCAAATACTTTGGCTCTTGCCCTTTCAGTTCCTCTTCTCCTCCGACGTGGAAGCTGTTGCTGGTGAAGGTTCACGGATCAGAGGGGTTTTTCCTGCCTGTTTTACAAACACACGTTAACTCTTCAGCTCTCTTTCAGTTTCTGCCCAGCATTCTTTAACAAAAATGCTGCAGGCTGTAAGCCTGTACTTTGAACCGTGATTGTTAGGATTTATTCTTAAATATAAACAGCCAGGAGGAGTCTGGAGGTGCTAAGCAGACAGAGCCTGATGAATAATGTGTGTAATTCCCAGCTGAACCCAAAAGCATCCACTTCTGGTCTACTTGTCAGAGCAACAGGAAAGGGCAAGTCAGCAAGCACATGCCAAGGTTCCCCAAGAGCCTGCAGAGCGCCCAGTCTCCCAGACAGCTGTCCCATGTCAGCCAGCAGCCTCTGCCACCTCTCACCAGACCTCTGGGTGATGAGATGGGCCTGAGCCCCTACTGGGTGTTAGGCAGGATTCTGCGAGGCATTCTGCCACGGGTCTCCCCTCCAGGACAAGATTAGGCCATCTGGAGAGTGTTGTTATCAGGAGGGCATGTGATGTACGGATCAAAAGAGAGACCAAAACCATTTGATCAAAACCAAACCCATTTTTTTAAAAGCATTGGAGAAATGCTTTTTAAAAAATGGGTGCAGCCCATATCCAAAGGAGTTTAAGCAGTCTCATTTTCTTTTGCACCAAACCAAATATCAGCCTGCTGAGCAGTGACTAGGGGGAAAAAAAAAAACAAAAAACACCTGTGAGGTAGTAATTCCTTAATCTCTTATGGTCATTTCACTAGCAGATGTCCCAGGTCTTTAATTCCTGGAGACCAGCTTTTACTCGAGTGACACCAGCCTTTAAGTAGTTGAGAAGTTCTCCTGAAAGTGCTTCCATCCCTTACTAAGTCTTCCCTCACTTTGTATCTATTCCAAGGGTGCTCTCTATTCCCACCATTTCCCACCAGACCCTGACTGAAAGGACTGACTTCAAAGAACTCACACATTCATCCTGAACAGGGTGAGTGGGTTTATCTGAGGTCCCTGTCTGCAGCTCTTGGACCTATGGGCCAGCTGCAGCTCAGATTTAACACTTTGAGTGCAGAAAGGCAGCACACAGGTAAAAAGTGGCACATGGTGTTTGTGGTCATAGAAATAAGGCCAAGGCCTGCCACATTCTTCTTGGCTGACTCCACTGGAGCCTGGTCACTCTGAAAGTGCAGGCAAAGTTAATGGAAGAATGCCAGGACATAGATCATCATGCAGGACATATCATGCCCTCTAAGAAATTTAGCACAAAGTGATTTCTGCATGAAAATTCAGATGTTGACAAGACAAGGACTTTAGGCATCACTTGTCCTAGAAGTTAAAAGGAGAGGGATAGTACTCATCCTTCACATAAATGGATTTGACCTGCAATTCAGCAGGGGACTTGGGACTTGGTCTCAGTGTAGGTATTCAGTCTGTTCTTACACTCTTGTGTTTATCATGTGCACCCACCTTGACTGTGGCCAACCTACAGCTATTCTGGTGTAGTCTGAACTTTTTTTGGTTGGTTTTGACTTTTTGATTTTAATTTTATTTGTCTTTGAGCTTATTATTTAACAAGGAGCCACAAACTTCTGTGTCAAAAGAAAGGAGAGACGTCATATGGCATGGCAGTGCTTGGAAAGACCAGGCTGAGGCAGGAAAGACAGAGGCTTCTTATGTCCCCTTTGCTAGGAAAAGCCTCACATTCCAGAGCCTAGGGTTCAGACTGGTTCTTCTGGACTGGAGATCACAGTCTGGAGGCTAGTTTGGGACCTATCCAGCAGGTGATCCATCCCAAAACCCCTAGAGGCTTTTTAGAGCAAAGAAAATATCAGAGGCTTCTTCGTCCTGTGACTTTCAAGTCTCTCTTTCCACAGACTTTCAAACATGAGAGAACAGGAGTTGTCCAGCCTTATAATTTAACCAAATTACATTCTGAGTTGGTGTCTTCGTTTTTTTAAAGATGTCTACTACATTTTTGCGTGCTATGCATATTGCATATTTTAACACCACTACAATAATAAAATCTGAGCAAATAATTTGCAGTGAATAACTTGAAGAATTTCATCTCTTCTCTCATTCACAATTTGGCTGATAACAATGTTCTTGAATGTGTTGATCATTCAGAGTTATACCACTGGTTATTTTAGAGATATAATTTCAAGTCTACGGATTGTTTATTAACCTTTTATGGAAAGTGTAGGGAAAATGGTAATTTTGAGTTGCCATAGATATTTTAGATTGAATGCAGAGATCACATTACCTACGTAAATATTTAATATTGAATGGCATTAATTTCTGTCAACATAGAAAGGTAATATGACATCTTATTTGGCTTCGTCTGCCACCATTTCAGACTCAAAAAGGGCAGATAAAACCTCACAAAAGTTTAAAACAGCTCCACCATACCAACTTTTGCACAGAGTTGAACAAACCAGTACATTTTCTTGCTTTTGAATCAAATTAACATTAACGGAATGTACATACTGCAACTTTCCAATACTGAAGAGGCAATAGCAACAGCCTAAATTCTGGTGTTTCCCTTTTTTTTTCCAAAGCAAACACCAGATCCTTCAGAAACCCTGAATTGTCATGTCCATTGGATTAGGATCCACCTTCAATCATATTTTATGACGTTCTGCAATGCTGGCATTGTCTGACAAGACCAGCAGAAACTGTGGATAGAGCAGAAACTCTGTTTGGAACATTCACATGCATTAGATTTCCACTAACATTTCATCTTAGTATCTCATTAATAAATAAATGTTTATGAATAAACAAATACTAAAGTAGATAGGTATTATTTACTACATTTGTGATTGAAGATGAAAAACACCCCTGATTTATGTTGCCATATAGTGGGAAGGGTTTTAGAAAACCCATCTCTTTATGTGAAGATCAAATATAGGCACTGGGAAAACCCTTTTTGTATATACAAGGCTTGGTTGTATGATTAACATCTGGAATGTATTCATTTCTTCTATAAACTACATATGACTCCCTTTCTACTGCATTCCTCGAGCAGCAAGCAACATGGATGTATTAATATTAACACGCCTTTGATTCACTTCTCCCCATTTTACAGTCTACTGCCATATGCCAACAGCATGTCATTGGGCATGATGTAACCAAGTCTGCCCCAGGAAATTCAGAGAGACCACTTTACTAGAAATTGGACCTAAAAAGACCACAAATTCATTTTATACCATTAGTTAAGCTGAAAAATATGAAAAGGACTTTGGCTCTGCACTACCTTTCTACTTCTGCAGTGATAGAAAAGGCAAAAAAGCTCACTCAAGCCTACAGCTGAGATTTCCCAAGAGGAAAAGAAAAACCGAGGTGGACTAAACTGCATGCAGAAAGCCTTATTCCTGCCAGCTCGTCTCCCAGGACAGGGGTAGAAAGTAGGACAGCATGTAGATGGAAGCAGCATTGCTCAGGGTGCCTCAGCCTGCCCAACCCCACCAGAATGACAACACTGTTTTGCAGCCATCCCTGATGGTTAGGTGCTGGCAACACCCCCAGCATGGTGTAGGACTCTGCGACCAATACTTACCTAGAAAAAGCTATTCAGGACCAAAAAAATGGGGTGATCACCCTGTTTCACAAGGCAAGATAGCCATGGCTCTTGACAATAAGGACAGAGTGGGGCTCCAGTTCCCTGGGCTGGTGTAGCTGTAACCTCTGATAGCTGCAGCACTCTGCACTGGGGATACTTTAGCTTGTGTTTGCTCCCGAAAAGGGTAACACACCTCCACCCTCTGCAAGAATGATCTCATCACAGCTGTAGCTCTGGCCATTGTTCTCAGGTTGGTCTTCTCCACCATGACCTGTTAGCCAGTGCTTAATAATTGCTGTACATGTTTATTTATAGCCCACTAGATGGATTCAGAGTTTGAAATTTTATGCCTGTTATGGCCATGTATGCTGAATATAGAGAACACCAGGAATGCCCCATTACTATTCGTTAAGGAAACTAAAAATTTCCAAGACTCTAAGGGTGTTAAGTACTATAGAGCCAAAACCATATAAGTTTTGCAAACTGTGTAAGAGACTGGGTACATTGAGGTTTCAGTAATAGGGTCAGCATCTTTTCAACTGTTGAAAGTAAGCAAAAGCAGATATTGCATGATTGCTCTTAATGTTTAATGAAGAAACAATGCCCTGCTTTCACAGGTAGCATGTTTGCTTCTGAGACATGCCACCAAGATTCACAGCATGGATTTAAACTGATTTTAGGTAGCTCCAACAAAAAGTCAGGTTTTGACAGGACATTGAATTTCATTTGTTTGCCTCTTCTAGAATGGAGTAACCTGGAATACTGAACCAGTTCTGGGGCACTACAATGCTAAAAAGATTGGAATAAGTCTGAAATAAAGGTCAGAAGTCTATAAAATATGCTGGAAAATGAAGGAATACATAAGTTGGAGTTATTTTGCTCAGAAAAGAAGGCAGAATGTAATGTCTTCATCATTAAAGGCTTTTAAGAGTAGGCTAGAAAAAAAACATCTGTCAGAAGTGACATGGTTGTAGATAATCCTGTCATGTGCAGGGGAATAGATTGGATCACTTCCCAAGAGTTTTTTCTGCTGTTAGGTTCTATTATAGACCAGATCCTGTCTGTTGTCAAGTGATACCTTGGGTTTGGGGAGAACCTGACAATATGGAGAAGCTTGCTGAGCCCTGAGCACTTTTACATTGCATAATGGGTCCTGAAAATGTCCTACTCTACATGACTGCCCTGCTGAGAGAGAAAGGACAGTACAGCTGGGAGGAGGTTTTTCACACAGAGTAATTTATTTCAAAGTACAAAGAAACATAGGAATGTAAAAATAACATTAAGAGGTCTTGATTTCTGGGAGTCAGCAAAATACTTGAGGCATTCTCACTTTATGAGATAGTGGAGAACGTTCAGAAGCTTTTTCTTACTTCTCATGTTTAAAAAGATTTCTCTTGATTAGACAACAGGATTTTGACCTGACACCAGTGATCTGAATTACGATAGAGAATGTAATTATGTGAACACTTAACATATCCCATATAAGGATATTATACCTTTTTTATATAACAAACATATATGGCATCAGCTAGTAAATAAGAAAGTTTTAAAAATATTTTTGCACATTTTCATTTCCATAATGGTATAGTCCAGCTTTACTGACTTGTAACATCTTGTATGACAAGCTTTGCTTTTTTTTAAACCATATATTTTAATTATCTAAGCATTTTAGATATTTTATTTTCAAACAGCAGCCCTGTCTCCTCTATGTACTTTCAGTGATTACACAGACAAAGAAAATAAATCCCTAACTTAGCTGTTAATTTTTAACACTACATTATTACAAACAGCAACCCTGGTTCAGTTTGAATTACTGAATGTTTTTCATTTAGGACACAGCAATGGATACTGTTATTTTCTCTCTCACCAACACACATACTACCATATGGAGCACATTGCCATGTGTGTATTCCAAGCTCTCAGGCTCCATTATACGTCCGTGTGCAGCATTGTGTGAGCTCTAACCGAGCCAGAACAACAGCAGTGCCTGGTGCAGGCATCCCAGAATTAAAGCTCTGCTGGATGGAGGTAGTGCCATACAAAGTCAGCATGGGCTTCAAAAATGGTACGTTTGTGTCAGCTGCACTTCACATTAATTTTTAGCCTGTCTTTATATCTCAGAGTTTTCTGCCTCCATGCAATACTTTATCCGCTACTCCATTTATTACTCTTTTGATTTTTTTGTAGCAAAAAAAAGAAAACCAACAAAAACGTGAAAAGATCAGATTCTTTCTTAATCTTCACATTGAAGATTGAATAGGAGAGAACAAAGAAGAATTTAGCCAACTTGTCACCCTCCTACCACTGTGCCAACCTAACCCCAGGCAGAGTTCCAAAAATGATGAGTAAGAGTAAGAGATTTTTCTGGTAAATGTAAATCTTCTGAACACAGTCACATTCTGGTTGCACTCCCAGTTCCCATGCACTGGAAGGAAGATGGCGTACAAGCCAGAACATCTGCCCTTAGTCACTGGAGATTTATCAGATAATCTTCAGGGATCAGACATGTTTGTTGTTCAGCTGCTTTTTGCCACCAGAGCTCCTGGAATTGACCCTTGGTCTAATAAAAGCAGGGGGAGGGGATTACTTTAAATTTGAAGTAAACCAAAAACAGACTTCCTGTGACATGTAATTTGTAAGAATGCAGCAAAGACTCCAAGAAGAACAAGCTGTATCACCACCCCCACCACAAAATTAAAGCATTGTCGTTAACTATGCACAGAACCCACTGAACTCAAAGCAGCTTTCCAAAACCAAACCATTCCTTTCTTAAGCAATCATTGCAAATTGCAAAAGCAACAAATGTTTTAGCCACAAATGAAGGAGCCACTGCCTGTCCACAAAGCTTCTTATGAAATCTCCCACTTACTAAGGAAACATATGAAGACATTTGCTAGTGTGAAATTGGTGAAAGACCTATGCTTTCCAAGAGGCACTGAAATCTCTTTTTATGGACACAAGCATAGGATGAAGATAATGAAGGAAAACCAGACATTCCAGCTGTCAGAAAGTTTGCAGCTTTTTCTCCATGATGAAATTGGTGAGCAGTAGTACCCTTGGAGAGGTAGAACTGAAAAGAAGATTTAAAAAAAAAAAAGAAAAAAATTGATTATTGATTAGAGAATAGACACAGAGAATAAAATAAAAAAAAATAGTACCACAGAAAGGTGCCTGAAAGAAAACACACAAAATTCAGACATTATGATGAAAAATCTCAACTAAAACATAGGATTTATTTTCTGAAGCAGTAGATTGCTAGGGACAGACTTCATTAGTGTGATGAGAGCCTTTCTAAGATAGTAAGACAAATCCCTTTTCACAATCGAAGTCAAAAACCTACCATTCTGACTTTTCTGGATTATCCTCCTTCTGCTGTCAGGAGCAAACTCCCTGTTCTGTAAAGGGACTGTATAATCAGCTGCATTCTGGTAAAAACCCATCACCCACCAGCTCACAGGTGCCCAGGGTTCCTGGGGACTGACACCAGCTCTCAGGAACTCTACAAGGCCTGAGGCCATGTGGTATAATCATGCAGGAGTGCCTTCTCCATTTCCAGGCTGGCTTAACTTTCAAAAACAAATAGAAAACTCTCAGAACAGCAGGGTCCTGACTGCTGTAGCACAGGCAAAGGAGCTTTATAATTTTCGGGTTTTCAAATGGAAGTTCATTACCAGTGACTTTCTTCTCTATGACAAGTTTGCAGATTTGAGTAAAAGAGAACATTTGATCATTGTACTTAACTCAAGAATGAAGTTCAAACTATTAAAGCTCAGACATAAATGTTAAGCAGCTGAATGTGCATTTAGGGATCTGAGCACACAGTCTGTATATAAATCTCTGCAAAAGTGTTGGGGAGCAGCATCTCATGGCTATAAAACACTTTCAAAGATAAAAGTCCCCTCAAAGACATTTATTTGCACTGTGGTTTAGTGTAATTCTGGAGAACAGAAAGGAAATTCAGAAATGGGAAGCAAGCAAGAAAATGGAGAGAAATGAAAGTAAAAGCAAAGACAGTGTGAGAAAAATACATTAGAAGGAGATACAGACGCAAGAAAGTGATAAGATGAAGTGCAAAAATGAATCTGAAAAGCCTTTCCAAAACAAGAGAGAAGGAGAAATACACTATAATGTGGAACAGATGAAGAGCAAAAAATGGAAAAAAAGAGTGGAAAAAACAACAAACAGTGGAAGGAAAATAGAGTTACAATATGGAGACAGAAAGTAAATAAACATGCAAGGAAAGTAAGGAAAGTGTTAATGAGGTATTTTTTCATAGTCTATTCTCCACAAAAAGGGTAAAGTTGTGTGAATTCAGGAATATATGAATGATATACTCTGTATTTAGAACAACAGTGGCCAAAATTCTGAGTCAATACATAGCAGAGATGTTAAATCACTTGGGTTTAAGGCACTAAACCAAGGAAAAAACATTTTCTTCATCATACTTAGTGACAGCAGCAGCATCACTTCTCTTTCCAAAACACAGAAGTTGAGTCCACAGGCTCTGCAGTCCGGATCTGGGAGGGCTGGGTGTCTGCCAGTGCCTCACTAAAAGTGTATTCTGGTCTCTCTAAAGTCCAGGTATAACTGAACTGGATATTTATACTTTTTCTTATCCGAAGTGCCACTTGTTCCATGCATCCATCTTTCTACATAATACTGTGTTCCCCACTCCCACTAGAAAGAGGCAGCCCTTTCAAAGAGTTCTAAGCACCATTGTGAGGGTTGTGGCTCTGCAAAGCCCTGTGAAAGCAAAAGTTCTGCTCAGGAATTATAAGATCCTTCCTGTCCCATGTGATTTTTAACCTGCTCCAGAATATTCTGGAATAAACACATCTTAGAGGCTGATTATGGGTCCAGCTCTGCTTTGGTCTTTAAGAAAACCTTTCTGACTGCTTTGTGGAAGCTCTAATGGATTTTTAATCTTTACCTCTGTCAGCACTAAAATCACACCCACAGCTTAAAATAAAAATCTCAACCAGCTGAATTATATAGGCCTTTTTTGAAACATACTTTTAAGATTTGCATAATTTAGTGCTGTGGTTAGTAATAAACATGAAGAAACAGGACTCTGTCTCAGGAACACCAAATCTTAATAAGGTGGTTATTCAAATGACTACTTTTGTTTATGGAAATATGGCATTTTAAAAATAGAAAGTGGTTTGTGTTTTTCATCTTCTGTTTAAAAGGAAAAAATATGATTCAATAGAATTAGTAACACTTGCAGCATATCAACCCACTCTCTCATAGAAAAGCAATCTAGCAAATTGAATGTGGTTGGAAAGTCAGGCCATAATAACAACAACTAACTTCAGATCCACCCAAGGTTTGTATGGGGGCTACACCAATTAGCATAATAGTTTCTTTGTTGGGAAGTGAAGCCTTTGTGCTTGGGGTGCTTCCCAATTAAAGAGTTTTGCTTGAAGTGGGATTTAATTTTAACGTTTCAATACTAGAATATTTCCTTGCTGTGTCTGATTTCATTTCAAATGATGCTGAGGTTATGTTTTCTACTTGGTACTGCTGTCACCAAGCCTCTCCAGTGTTTTTATTTACTGCAAGGGAGTGACAGTGAAATAGGAGTATGCCAAGAATCATAGTTTCCCAATGTTTGACTCAAAAGAAATTACCTAAATTGTGTAAGGCCAAAGTAATGAAGAATTTAGCAGAAAAAAAATCATTAATGAGAGACCTTGGAAGAGTGAAGAACTGAGTTGCTTCTCAACAAACTTCACATTAATGCCATTAAAAATCTTTCAAAAATCTAAATGTCAGATAAAAAACAGTCTCTACTTGATCAAAATGGGAAAAAAAAAAACCACATTAATAAAGTGACCACTACATTTATTTTTTTTATGTTTGCAGATTATCAGTTGGGCAAGCACAGTTCTCCTACACTTAAGGGTTTAGCAAATGTATGGGACAAATATCTTTCTTAAGAATCTATGGTATTTAAGAGTGGCTTTTCTTGCTTAGGTGTGACTGGTTAGCTAATTCATAAACTGTTTTATATTATTCTTCCAGAGGCATGCTAGCCTGAAACCCCACATGAAATTACAATGCCATTTGCATGAAAACATTCTTTTGGCACTAAAGCATTTTTTCACTAACATGTCAGTAAAAAACAACTGCTTGAATTATCATAAAAATAAACCAAGCTACAGAAGTAAATTCATTGAAATCCAGATCCACTGAGATCTAAAATGAATCCAAATAATGTTGAAAAAATGATTACTACTGATATGTAAACAAGTGAAGCAGAGCAAAAGCTAACAGTAGTTCTCAAAGCCACTTGGGATCAGGATGTGGACAGCATGAAGTTTGCAAGGGGTATTTAAAAATCAGTATGACATTTTATGGATACATAATATGAATTCAGGGAAATGAACAGATCAAGTGTTGCTATGCTGAGAAGATGCATGAAACAACTCAGTGCATTCTGAAGCTGCGAAAGAATTCATTTCATAAGAAGATGATTGTTAGTGGTCCAGGCATATATTAACACACACACGTGTCCAAACATCCTCTCATGCACTCTTCAGATCTGCTCTAATATTTGACCACCTTCAAATACTTGTACTGTTTTCAGGTTTGGTATATCTCTGAGTAAAACACGACAGTTTAATATTTATATTTACATAGTCCAGAAGAGACAGAATCAAGACAAACACAAACCCAAGGTTTTCACCCCTGGGACAGATGCTATCCAAGAGCTGCCAACTTTAAAAGTGATAGAAGAGTGTTGACAGATTGGGGATAAGGTCCAATCAAAGGAATATTTTCTTATATGGATTCAGTTTTAGAAATTCTCTGGCTTTCCAATACTGTAAATCAGCCAAACAGACACATTGGAAAGATATCATAAAATATTTTTTTAGACTGCAGAAAAAGGTCTGCATGTTATCTAAATATATGTAGTTCGACAGATCATGGGCTTGATTCTCCCCTCATTTGCATGAATGTAACTCTGCTAATCTCACCAGAGTTACTTCAAACAGCCATTTGTAATGGAAAGTGGAATCCAGCTCTAAATCTGTGTGTGATATAAGCTCAGCAAAACATATAAATTGGAACAATTATTGGGCCTAGCCCCTAAAGTACCTGATTACACAGCAAGACATAATGGATTTATGAATGCTGAAATTAAACATGGAATGAAAGCAGTCTGAAGTAATGTCAGAAAGACTTTTGCTAGAGTATATTTTCATCAGAAGAATTTGGAGAAAGGAAGTATCTGCAATAACAGATTAGCTCACAAGCAAGATAAAAAAAAATAACAGTATCATTCAACACTCAAATTGATTTCTAAGTTTCTGAAGAACAATTCAGGCATAGTATTTATTCACTGCTTATTACTCAAAATATAACAGACACTGTCTGAACATGGGGAGCACCAATCCATTTGCTTGTGATCTGGAAATCCAAAATTCTTTTCTGAAATCCATTCCTAATCTAATTCTACAAAAAATACTTATGAAACTGGATAACACTTGCCTAAAAAAATAAACTGGTATAAATTAATGACATTTTCCCTGCATTGTCAAAGTAGCTGCAATTTTTAATTATGGCAATCTATCACAAATCAAAAGAGCTTAACTATGAAAGGCTAAACTGAATGAGAGAATAGAGCATAGTCTCTCTCCAGTGAGGAAGGCCAAGGGTTAGTAACTAGAAAAATAGATGATTGAGACTCTGGAACAAATATAATTTAATTCTCAACAGAAAGGAAGTAAAATTTAGCATACTACTGGCATTCAGATGTAGAATTATACATACAAACATATATTTAAATTCATATTCATGCAGATATATGCACACATGTATAAATATATATATATATGCATGTATGTATGTATCTGAATGGAAGGATACATTAATAAATTCAAATCTGTGAAGAACCTTGAATTGAGAAAATCTAAAATGTCAAAGTAAACAGTGAAATCTCTCAAAATGAATAATTTTCTAGGACTTTATAGTGACAGATCAAAAACTAATTGAAGACATTGCATACACAAGCTCCTGGAACTCTGAAACATATAAATGGGTAAACTTGCAAAAGAATTAAAGCTAAAAGACATAGCTGTATATTTTCCACAACTCGTGTCCAACTCTTCTACCACAATGAATAAAATGCATTTCAAGCAATCTTTTCTTATTTTGAAATAATTTTTGTTCTCCTCTTCCTGCTAAGGAATATGTACCATGTGTCAGCTTTGGTTCCTATTCCCAGTGGACACTAACTTCTGTCTTCTGAGCGCACACGGAAGAGAGGGAAAGGAATTCCTTGTTTCAGAATCTTCCCTTCTCTTCCAGAATGCCAAATGTACAGAAATGCACCAAAATTTTTTTGGGGGGGAGGGGGGGTGTGGATGGTTGAACTTGTTTTCATTTATATGTTCCATATAATGAGCAGCATTTCTGCAAAAACTGAACAGTGTATTTTTCACAGATCCTCCTGTAAGAGCAGAATGTACTCTAAAAGAAATGTTCTAAGGTCAACGACTTTCTGACCAAACCCTGCTAGGACTAAGCTTT
This sequence comes from Hypocryptadius cinnamomeus, assembly GCA_013400635.1. Lineage (NCBI taxonomy): Eukaryota > Metazoa > Chordata > Aves > Passeriformes > Zosteropidae > Hypocryptadius > Hypocryptadius cinnamomeus. Next base: position 16,970 of record VYZP01070582.1, read on the forward strand.
GCATAAATTCAAATGGAAACAAAATAGTGTCCATAGATAGATGTGAGCTTTCAATTGCTCACTCAGGAACCCTGTTGTTACAGATTCTTGAAGAGTGTAGCCAAAAAAAGTAGGGTTTACCAAAGTATCACTTTCTAGTTCTGTTCATTTTCTGCACAGTGTTTTTGTCATGTTATCATTATTTATGGTGTAGCAGTCAAGGAATTGTGTTGGTTTGTGATAGGTACAACACAGACAAGTAGAAAAATCTCCCTGTCCCTGAGGATTCACAGCCAAGCTGTCAGATAGGATGCTGCAGGTGAACAAAGCAGACAATGAAGTTCATGTTGGCTGGAAAAAGGAGGGAAATAAAAATAAAATGTGTAGAGCAGAAAAGCTGACTCTTTTATAAGCATACCACTGCCAAGCAGTTGTGACTTCTAGGCACAGCAGCTGAAAGAAGAGCTTTAAGAGAGGATTAAACAATACAGCAGACATTCCTATCAAACAATATGAGCTTTTTACTTTAGTTTACATTTGGGAGTAAATATTTTGACAGTTTTTCATGAGTGAAAAATGGGCCAATACCTCAGAAAAGAGCAATAAGACCTAATAGAAATTACCAACTTCAAGACCAGAACAAAGGGGAGCTGTCATCTTTATCACCTTTCCCAGCACTTCAAAGGACAATGAAAAAATTGTACATTTTTAGGACAAACTTCAGCTAAGGTAAACATATCCCCTATCTGACTCACGAGCATCCCTGTAAATTAAGAATATATGTCCACTAGCAGAGCAATGCTAGAAATCTGGAACTAACACAACAACATAGAAATTCTATCACCAGAGTATTTCTAGGTGGTAATTAACAGCACAAACCACTTGGATGTCAGACCAGGAGTAGGAAAATTAGGGGAGAAGTACACTGTATATCTCTGATAAGGCTGATATTGCATTAGCAATATTTCAGATAAAGACTGGAGGGAAGGATTCAGGGAAGGGTAGTCTTCATCAGCACTTGCAGAGAGAGCCAAAAATGGTTCAGGTTAGAGGCTATGCATCAGGAATACTTTTTCCTATTATTCACAAGGAGAAATAAGTCTATTAAAAGTTAATGCGATGGGAAATTGGAAATTGTGCAGCAACTTCTGTGTAGTGAAACTCATATTTTTAAAGTAAGTTCTGAAGGCAAAAAGGAATAAATCTTTATCAGATTGTGATGCCAGAAAACCAAGATCTGTGGTTTGTACAGTAGCCCGCAGTCGTTGCACAGACGGACATTTGTTTGCAGAAGTGACATGAACGTTGGAAATGAATGTCAGTGGTCACATTCAGTTTGTTTACAGGAATGTAGCCTGAGAGTGATCCATTTTCCTATAGAGTCTATCACTGCATAATTTCTTGCACAAACTGATACAGCACTATCTCAAAATTAGCGAAGGTTTCACTCCCCTGCTATTCTCATAGCTCCAGGAGTGCAGAAGAGAATGTAAACCCAGAGCTTTCCTTTCCCCAAATTCTACTACAGAAGGGCAGATTGCCTTTTGAATTTAAAAAAAAAAAACAGCACTCTGGGGCCCTGAGACCGGAGGTGGGCGTAGAGTTACACCAGTAAACCTGCTTGAGGTTGTCAGACTACTAAAGCCTTACATTTTTGTGGTGAAGCATTTTCAGATACAGCCAGGATGAAATCGTCTCATGAGACAAGATTTAATATCAATGGTTCACAAAAAAATACCTAAAAGTAAGCCAAACTCCTGTACAGAAAAGGCCCCAACTGATGTTTGGCCAAACCAGGAAATGCCTGTAAAGAAACACACGTGCACTAACAGCAGCATCCCCAGGGCCCGCAGCCAGAGCCGTGGTGGGGGCAGGAGAGCACAGCCAGCTGCAAGCACGCCCTGGGGCAGACCCACAACCTACAGCACCACTCCAGAGGAAGCTGGCAAGGAGAGGGTTACATGCATTCTCAACAGCCAAAATGCAACTAAGCCAAGAGAGGAGCAATATTAATGTTGTGACCCTGTTACTCTCTGGTCAAATGTACAGAACAGGCTGTATTTTGGAAGAAAACACACCGCTGGGTACCTGGGGTACCACTATCATGACTTAATTAGACGAAGGTCTGAAATTAACATGGGTTGAGTGCACCAGTTCTTACTGCAGAAATTACAGAAGCTCATGGGATAGTCTTGGGGAGGATCTTGTCACCCACAAGAATCACTGAACAATATGCTGCCATCCTTCAAACACCAGCCCTACACCATCACCCATGACCTGCATATGGGACATGGGGCGCAGGGAGCTGAGGTGACCTCCCCACAGCTGCTCAGAAGGCCCTGGGCCTCCAGCTACTGCTCCCTAGGGATGGCTGAGCTTTCTTACATTTCAGCCCCAGCAACATCTAATTCTTCCAAAATCTTCAACATACTTTCCTATTTGTTACAGTGGCACCTGCTGGCAACAGCACAGGCAAAAGCTGATTTCTTACTGTTGGGCTAAGCAGATAAGCTTAATTATGACTCAAGGTGTGCAGTATTTCATTTCTCTCTCTCTCACCCTCTCACCCTCTCTTTGGGTCTAATATAACACATTATACAGAACATAAGGAGGCTTGTTAGATTACTGTTGGAAGATGCAAGAATTGGTTAATTTTGCACCGTTTCTCCCTGTCATTATAATCTTTGCCACAAGAATGGCTACATTCTGCAAAATGTTCTGTTCTCAGTGCAGTCATTGTCATGTGAATGAGCTATCACAGAATCCTAATGCCTGAGATGTTTTATTCTTACATTCATGACATTTGTATTTCAGTGACAAAAGATTCAGCAAGGAAAGGGAATGGAAGAAATTTAATCCAGTCTCTTGATCATTTTTAAATTCTAATTTTATGGTCCTTTCTTTTCTAGACGCTGCAGTACAGTTTCCTCAAATGTAAGAAGTCTGTATTTAGAGTAAGAATGAACTGATGAAATCAAACCTCTGGGATGTTTGTATTTTAATGGTTTCTGCATTAAAGACACTGTATCAGTGCAAATTGCTGATAGAAAAGGTGAAAACCAAGGAATACTTGCTAGCCATTTTTTGCTGCTTAAGAGTGTATGTGTTCTGTAAAAACTCTGATGAGCTGGAGCTTCTATTACACCAGTATATAATAAAAGATCAATTATTTTCAGACATTGATAATAGCTGATGGAATAGTTGAAAATAATATCGAGGTAATCAGGCCAGGAAGAACATCCTGAATTATTCTGAAAGTGCTGCAATGCAACATTTAGGATGCTTTTCTGCTTTGCCTATTTCAGTGGCAAAAATTACCATTGATTTTAATGGGACCGGGTTCAGGGCCTCAGTCCAAAATCTCTTATCCAGTTCAACTTTTTTTTTGTCAAGCCAGTCTGAAATGGCTTCCATGAGTAACAGTTTAGACAATACAGTTCTGTTTTCCCTCTCCATCTCAAATATTTTAAGCTTATTTTGCTGATTTTGCTGTACCTGTAAATTATAACATTTAGCAGGCAATTCTGTAGGGCTTCCCTAGCACACACATCAAGGGGTAAATTACTGTGACAGAGCAAACAAAACATTCAGATCAGCAGGAGGAGGAAGGGATTCTGGTGAGGTTTTTTTCCCAGCCATGGGTACAAAATAATTGTTCTTCCTATGGCGTGACCATAAAAAGGTGTCTGAGCTGTCAAAATGGTATTCAGATGGCTGACTGTCAAAGACCTGCTGCAGCAACAAGACTGGAGATTTTAATTGCATTCAGACATCACACTGGAAGGCCATGAGTGCATTTTCTCCCTTCTTTTCCCTCTTACACACACATGTTCTTTCAAAGTGTAAGCATATATATTTATATGTATTTTCACTGCTTCAAAATTGTATAATATTTTAATCTGTCGGCATGTCATGTAATAATATCCCTCTCACTCTCTCTCTTTTTAAATAAATGTTTGCAGATTCCACTTTTGATACCAGAACTGCAAGGCCTCATTATTTCTTATTTCCAGAGGTTACAGGGTTTTAATGTTAAAATGTAATCTTTTAGATAGTTTCATTTGCCTAGCCTAACCTCCATGATCAAATAAGTACCTTTTTTACTTTTCAAAATACTAGGATCTCAGGACCCATGCATTCTCTTAATCATTGCTCAATTTCTTTTATCCATGTTCCTTTTTTCCCTACACTCATAACAAGACTGCAGCTCAGACCTGCAAGATCTGAACTCTAGTCCATATTTTTAAAGTCATGGTTCTATAGATAATGTATTTTTTTGATTTTAGTTCACAGGTAACCTACTTAAAGATATCTAGATATGTATTTTAAATTCTTAGACAAAATGTTCAAGTAGTTGATTTTAACTTGCAGTAACAAAGAATTCAGAAAAGAAAATCCATAGGGAACAACCTAACAAGTACACGTTTATACTTTTCTACCTATTTTAGAGGGATTCATTTTTCTGGGAATCTCCCTGTTTTCATGCACTGCCTTTTTGCTTTCAGTTTTCCTTTGATATCTTTCTTTTTAGTGAAAAAAATAAAACAGGGACTTACGTTAACTAGAGAAAAACCACTTGTTTTTTACTCTGAATGTTAAATCTTTTGGTCAAAAATGTATGTTGGGGAGAATAGCTGGTATTCCCACTGTGAATGTAACCAATCTGTACTAGAAACCTTCCTATTCCTCATTACTAAAATTAAGTTTTCAGAGGGGAAAAAAAATGAACAAGACCTGGTGTGTCCTTAATGAACTTGCCTTACACAAGGACAACTTTTAAAACAAGTATAAGATTTGATCATGCAGATTGTCTGTATTTACAGGTTTTGCTGCAACACTGCCAACACCAGCAGCTGTGATGGAGTTGTGTGCTCTCAGATCCCAGGCCCTCAGATCCCAGATCTACCTCGATTGGATACAGTGACAACAGATAACAGAGGAAACAAGTTTTGCCTTCTTTATATGGCACCTTGTAAAGCAACAAAAAATGAGCTTTCATTTTGAATGGAACACTTTCTGTATGAGGTTTGGGAAAAACACATGAAAGAGTTCCCCCGGCCTCCCACTTGCCCTGTTCAGCAGGTAAGAAATACATTCCAAATCTGAGCACCATGCAAATTCTCTTCCAGTTACAGGCTATTCTGTGGTCCACCAGAGAAATGAGGTGGTAAACTAGCCACTCAAAGAGAAGCATGAACTTGTGTGCCAGTCTCTGGTTTTTGTTCTCTTTCGGCTTGGCAGTAATCACTGGCAGCCTGAATAGACAACATGGGATTGCAGGGCAGATCATGAACTTAGAATGGTGCAACACTTGCTGAAAATTAATCCAATACGAACACTGTTTATTTTTTCAGGGGGAATTTGGGAGAGCAAATAGTACAGGGAACACATCTTAGGACAACCTATAAACTCCTTACCCCTTTTTCAATGGCTCATTCAATAATTTTTTATTCTGTCTTGCCATTAACTTAGTCTTTAGGAGGAAAGACCTTTAGAATTGCATGGTATTTGCCATTAAAGTATACTATATATTTTTTTCCTAAACAAACTAAACATAATGTGACTGTTCCACATAACCTACCTGAGATAAGAAAATATCCTGCTAAAAACCAATGTACAAGATAGAGAAATATGAACATCTTTTCCACTAGAAGAGTATCCATCTTGATTCATTTCATAGCTCTCTTTTTTCTCTGTATTTTGTTATAATGTTATTTGTTGCCTACATGGGTGCTTACCTTTTCTAAACTTAGGAGTCACTACATATTATAAGGTTAAAAAAATTGCAAGTCAGCCTTCTTCAGGTGATACAGCTATTTTAAAACATAATTTTAAAAAAATACGCTTGGATTATTTTACTTACTGTGTCTGAGCCTTTCATGTGCATTCAATCCATGTTTTCAAGTTTTCTTCTGTATTCATGAAGCCCAGAAACTCAATTTTATTTTTAAATGAAAGCTAAGATTATCAGATGATAATTGATTCCAAGGACTAGACTTCGTGTAAAATACCAGTATCATGAGACTTCTGATAAAATCACTGAAGTTGGCAACAACTGAAGAGTCAGGCAGAGAATATCACTTCTTAAATCTCCTTATTTTATATATATATATATGTAATATATATATATATATATGAAAAAAATCAGCACCACAAGTAATAACAAATATTTCTTCATGATCTTCCTGTGTATTCAGTTAAACTAACAATACCTCCATCTGGTGACTACCTCCATCTGTGCCTCCCAACCTATTAACACCTCAACAATATGCAAGAAGGCAGATGTCCTTGATTTATAGGCATAGTACAGAGAACACAGGCTCCAGCTATGTACACATCAGTGAAATACACATGATAATAATACTCCTACCAAAAGATTGAGAGACTAAATTAATTTTTTTTCAAAACACATGGCGATTTTTGCATAAAAAATGTTAGAAATAGAATTTAATGTTCTATAGACATATATTAAAGCAATATGAAAAAAATATTCTCTTTGCTTTCTTTTCAGTTAAATACTAGAGCAAAGATGATGTGATATGGTTCCAATTTTTGGTTAAACTTCTCCCAGATACCCATTCCTCTGTCTGCTTCAGAAGAACCTTCAAGTATTCAAAAAGATAATTTCATATATCAACAATCTAATGTTTTAAAAGCAAATTTTCTGCAAGCGTAACAGCAACCAGGGACTACGCTTTTCTTTCTCAACTTGTATTGATCTTCATTGGGAACTGAGAGTACTTCTCACTTTATTATGCCTGAAACAAAGAAGGCCAGAGGAGGGGGAAAAGGAAGGCAACCAAAGAACAATTAAAGTGATGACAAAAAAAAAAAAAAAGAAAAAAATCACAAATCAAAGCCAAAAACAAACAAATGAGACAGAAAAGCAGAAGTAAATAAAACCAGAAAATGTGAAAAAATAGAAAAAAAAAAGAGAACTTAAAATGAAGCAAAGGACACAACAAAAAAAGCAAAAGTCAGGTAGAGGCCTGGGAGTCAGTAAAAAAAAAAATGGAACAACTGGAAAAATAAAGGAAAG
>VYZP01070583.1:0-11743 GCA_013400635.1 Hypocryptadius cinnamomeus
AAGCTTTTTACAATCCTCTCAGAAGCTGCCAGATTCAAGCAGAATGAAAATTATGTTAAGAAGGTAATCCAATATGAGATAGTTTCCAAGAAACCAAAACTAAACACAGATGTAAAAGTCACAGAAAATGGCCAGAAACGAAGGTGCAAGAAACAAAGATCAACAAAATACATATTCAGAACTGTAGAAATTAAGCAGATCTGCCAAATTTCAAAAGAACTTTGAACAAGTCAGTAGCAACTTCACCTATCCAGCCAAACAGACAAAGGCATACAAATAGGCTTACATTGTTACCCAAAGGCAATACGTCAGCCTAAAACCTCCTAAATGAAACCAAACAAACGCACTCATATCCTCACGTTTTCATTTGTTCCTGACTCTAATGATACTCAGAAGTAACATTTTTGTAGATATGCACTGCAGATAAATGCTAGAAGAGAGTAAGCACTGCACATGCAAGAATTAGCTTGGTTTGAAGTAAACCAAGCTTCAATCACAACTGCTGCTGAAAATCAACAGCAATAAGCAATATTAAAAAAAACCCAGACTTCTAAGAAGTGATCTTTACTAATTCAATTAAACTACCCTGCTGTGTCTTTAAATGCAGAAAATGTGATGGTGTAGGTACACAAAAATCACTGCATAGCACATAGGTACTGGCTCAACAGCCCATGTTGCTGCTAGAGTTTCAACACTTTCAACACTTATCCTTTCTAAATACTTACAGTACACTCTTGCATCTCCTGTTCCTTAGTTGCCAGCCTCATCACCAGAATATTTTCTCTTCGGGCAGACTCTTGCTGTTGCTGTTTCAACTTCTCTTCAGATTCTCTCAGCCCCGTCACATCATTAGCTAACACAAGCAACAACACAGAGAAAGCATGTTTTATAGTACCCTCTCATGGGAAGTTTTAAATAGATAGCTAAAAGAATCTAAAAACCAAATTCATAAACAGAAGTCAAACAGTTACACTTTTTGCAGGCATGTTTATAACTAGCATAAACAAAAACCAAAATGTATTGGGAAAGCTTAACAACAGGTGGCTTTAAAGCCATATTCCTGGTCCTTCTTTAAGGCTTACTAAAACTTTCAAGATGCTTCCAAATCACTTTGCACTGCAAAAACCAATTTGCAGCCTGTAAAACACTGCTGTTTATGGGCAATCCTCAAACTGGCCTCAACACTCCATCAGAAAATAGTAAGACATTCAAGAACATTCTGTCATAACTAGAATTCTGATCCACGGACATTTATGAAAAATTATATATGAAATACAGGAGAAGGCAGCGCATTTCCAAATTGCTCAAACAAAAACACATGCAAGCAACTCAATACCAACTGCATACATTCACTCTGCTACTTGTCATATGCAAGACAACTAAAAAGTCAAAAAATTTAATTTTCATTTTTTCCTAATTTCTGGAGAATAATCAGCTATAAATATAGCCTGAACATCACAAATTGCTACAGGACAATGATTTCTAAATAAATCCTTGCAGATAATTCATTAACACTGACTACTATGGCCTGTACTGTTTCCAAAATCAAGAAACTATGAATGTTGAAACAACTTATTTATCTATGTTTAGACAGTTTGAGATGTGAGTGGAATCATCTGTTTCCATTTGCTGTATTTTAATCTCTCCAAAATACAAAATATTATGAGACAGCAGCAGCAGAAGGAGGTAACAACAGCAAAAGAGAGGACATCCATTTGAACTGACAGAAAAATACCCTTCAAACGCAGTGGTATTACATCTTTAAGTATTTAGACCGAAAAGGTGAATGGAAATCAGAAAATATACCATCCCTAGCTGGCAAGGTAACTTTTAAAAGTGACTTAGAATTGGCCATTCAGTCACTCATAGAATGTATTCATATTTTATCTTTTCAGAGTAGGATGTTTTCCCCATATTATCTTCCAAAAGACCAAGTTTTAATGGCCATGTAAGAATGACAATCAAATTTGCCTAATCAGATCAAACAATCCTTGGGGACTCATTTTACACATTTACCCCTAAACACTGTTCCCCCTCCCAGCCTTACAATCCTGTAAGACTACTAAAGGCAGAGACATTGCTGGAATATTTCAGCAGACAGAGTTTCCTTTTCTAATGGTAAAGTTCCAAAAGTACACCTATTTATGGGGTTAGGCTGTGAAGCTTTCCCCTACCCAGCAGTCTGTGTCCTATAGATGCAAAAATAAGACTTTTTAGATGGTGGGAGAAATTTGCAACTGGAAAAGAAGTTGGTAAGAAAGCTGGGAGAGGCTGAAAACTTACAGTAGAAAAAACGGGCTCTTTTCCTAACAAGTAACTATTGCATCTTACTTCTAGCACTTCCAGAAAGCACACATATTACTTGATCACTCTGCTTTATACATTCTGATAATGTGCACCCATTTTGAAACCCGGCTAACTTACAATTAAGGTCTGTGTACTTGCCCTCCAGAGCTTGCACGTATGCTTCATATTGTTTCCACCTGTCACAGATATAAAAAGAAAAAAAAAAATTTTCTGAAGCTGTTTATTAAATCAAGGCATCTCATTCCTAAGCTTTCAGAGCACACACTGATACCATAATCAGAAAATGTCAAGAAGGAATTACACAATGGTATAAAAGACAATTCCAGTTTTAAAAAAGGAGCTTTTAATTGTGGAAATAGTTAAATTTGCTTTGCGTCTCAGAGGAATAAAATGGTAGTTGTGCATTACAATACTTAAAACTGACATCTTAAAAATCAGTATTTTAGACAAATATTAGGATCAAACACTAGTTGTTTTGTTAGCTTTGTAAAGTACCCTACATGCATCTTATTCTCAAAGCAGAGCAACTCAAAATTCTGTAACAGAAAGTGCCATACAAATACAACATTAAGTCTGCTACCAAGTGAACAGGACAAGCAGAAGTGTATCATAACACTAGAAATGGCAGTCTAGGTTAAGCTGTTGTATCACCTCATTCAGGCTAAGACCATTCTCCAATTACATTCATCACCCATAAGCCAAACAGTTTAATAACTCTTTGAAAACATGTTATTTAGGAAATTCATCCGCAGTAAAAAAAATATCACCTAAAAACAGCACTGCATTTTATACAAACCATCAAAACAGTAGCAAATAAAGTCTGCTGTGAAGTTTAGCATGAAATGCTTTATGAAAAAGCTCACAGTACAGTGTTTTGGGATTTTTAAGTAGTACTCGGCACCTAACTATGTGTGTTCCTCATGATGGTACAACTGCACACTATAAAGAAAATTCATCTAACAGCTTACCACTATAGAAGGTGTCTGTTCCCTCCTCCCCATTGCCTTCTCTCCCTGACACATACTTTATGCCAGACTCATCACAACTGCTCCATTTTAACTCTCTAACCTACACCACTACTTTAACTGTAACTATAAAATCTACCTCTATGTAATTCGGACCATTTAGTGAATTCAAACAGCACACTAAAGGGTGTAAAAAGCATCAGAGATCCGTAACAGCAAGCCAGACCACATCACTGGGAAAAGGAAATGAAATCACGAGAACTCTTCCTTCAAGCAACAACAAAATTTTACATCTCTTCAGCTGAACATGGCAACAGCATGAACAAACTCTCAAAACTCTGTAAAAGAGAGCAGTAGAATTCATACTTAACCCTTAAACTAATCTCTCTGCTCTACGAAGTTTCACCATTTGACCATTAAAAATTCTATGTTAGTTCAGGAGATTTCAATCTCCCAGAAGTAAAACTGAAATGCCAACTAAATCTAGAAAGAAAGAACCTAATTTTACATTAAAAAACTGACATGCAATAAACAGTTGGTCTTCAAATATACAGAACTACTTCACTTTTAAGTTACACCTCACAGCCCAAACCCAGTAATTCTAAACTCGTGAGACCCGCCACACTCCTCTAACAGGAGCAATATACACAGCAAGTGAAATAAGGGCATTACACAAGTTAAGTAGACGTGCCAGACCACTAGCTGAAAAAAAAGGAAAAGAACCCCCAAAATAACCACCCACAAACAAACCATGTAGCCTACGGTCACCAAGAATGTTGTAGATAATAGCTCTAAGTCACCTCTCAACAACTGCTAGTATTTAGGCAAGAACCAAATCCCTGGAAAAGAAAACCTAGATGACACTAGACCATGTAATGGATTTCAAGTCATATGCCGACCAACACTTCTAGAAAATGTATCTATTCAGATGTGACATTTTGTCAAAAACCTGGTCAAGACCCTTGCAGTTCGAGCAACTTGTACTGGGCCTGGCTGAGACAGGTATTTTTCCCCACAGCAGCCCTCACAGCACTGTGCTTTTGCACTCATAGCTAGAATGGTGCTGGTAACATACCAGTATTTCAGCCGCTGCTAGAAGTGCTCACACATCATCAAGGCATGTTTTCCAGCATTCCCCCCTCACCAGTATGCCAGGAATGGGCAAGATCTTGGGAGGGAACACAGCCAGACCCTTGACCTCCTTGCCTTGCCCCAGATTACGCCTTCCAGCACATCTGTAGCAAACTAAGGCAGCTCATCACTGAATCTCAGTGGGGGAAGAATGACAAAGGCTAAAAGGCAGATTTTTTTCCTCCCATCAGTTTGCTTTCCACTCAATATGGTAGTTCATGTCCATAATCTGATGGTTCAAAATTAATTAATAACCTGAAGAGCTTCACTTGAAGTGCTACTTGGAAAGGCATTCAAGAACAGACACAGGAGAACTGGGAGGACACTCCTGAATCTGTTCTGTGTTCAAGGGATCACTTACAGTCTCACAAGAATTGGAAGGTAACTAAGCAGCATTATGTCAGTTACTTAATTCTCTTAATCCTCTAAAAATATCTAGCAGACTTTATAGAGGTAATTAGAAGCTATGAAGTCCTAAATACTTTTTCTTGAAGTACCCATTTTTTATGCTGAACTTTGGGGTTCACAGTAAATGATAAGCAGTTAGGAGTTAAGACACACACTGAACCCAAGCCATTCCAAAAATGACTGGCTCTAAGTCTCTGTTGACTGAAGTTTAGTAAAAGCACTATTTCCTCAGAAATCCTTGTGTATACCAGAGTGGTTCAGTGTTTTGCCACGTAACCACTCAGCTAAATGATCAGGGCAATACTGATCAGATTTTTAGCTATGATCCACAGAATATTTCTTTACCGTGTTCCTGGCTCTTCTTTCTCTCAGAAGCTCCTACAGTCAAGCTAACTACTGCATTAAAAAGGGGAAAGTTTAAGATGACTCCAGAGCAACAAGTCATGAGACAAGCAGAAATTCAAGGTCAGGTCTAAAGGCTGTATGTTGGTCCTGCTCATGTTTAGTCAACAGAAGTTACAATGAACAAACCTAAATGATGTACTTCATGGAAAAGAACAGTAAAATTGGGACTCATGACTCAGAAAATGACAAACCCCCCCATTTTTTCTATATATGTATTTCATCACTGCAACTGTGCAGCAATGGTGACTTATTACCTAGAAGACTAAAAGGTGATTACACATGTCTGTCTCAAAAAGCATTTGCCTCACCGAGGCACAGACCAAAAAAACACATTCCAAATCTTAAGACAATCTAGAGGTCAACACATGCTTTTCTACATCTCAAAGTAATAGAAATGGCATTGATTAAAATATATGTATTAATATTTTATTCCAGCCTACGAGTGGAGCCAGCAGTTAGTGCAATAATTGCTAGTTCTACGTGAAATGACAATTAGAGGTGAACTTACTAGAAATCTGTCATTTGCTCCCCATAAAAAAAAAGTGTTTGAAAGACTGATCTATGCAAACTAATAAAATGGACATAACCAAAATGGAATTCAAATTTCCATTTCTGGGTCTATCAAACAGTTATTCTCCTTAAATCCATCAAGTGCCCTTTTTGAGAGCATGTTAGTTTTTCTACACTCTAAGAAGATGATTCAATAGCAACACAGCTGTCATTAGCAAATTCCCTTCTTCCTCTTCGTTAACAGGTGAGCTCCTGACATACTTAACCTCCTTGGGTGTATTCCATCACATTCTCTCCTGAATATGTGCTGGAAATACATCTCTTTTATGTAGCAACTAATGATTGCAAGTTACAGAAACTGATTACAACTGACAGCCTTTTTGTTTTTATACTATCAGTCAGAAAGCAAGTGGCACAATCTATGCTTCAGTACTTTCACATGAATTTTATCGCAGGAAGTTCAGGGCACAGCTTTGGTGACAGGAGTTTTCTATGAAAAGGATCACAGGGCCAAAATCACTTATGAAAGAAGCACTTTCTTACTGTTTAAATATGTTTTTCTTTACAACCCAAAAGACTGGATACTCGGAGGCAGACAGAAACCAGTTTTAAACATATGAAGCCAGACTGTTTACTCCCTGGAAAAAAACCGTCACCCCAAAAGTAACTGGCAGGATAGTTTACCCAGAAGGGAGGGTAGCTGATCACCATGCACACTAAGTGCTGCATATGTAACCCCATGTTTCTACACAATTTAGTCTTTGTTCTATGAAACAGCAATATTTACCTTGAGACCCTGATAACACCAATAACTCAGTGTATAAGAAGCCAAGAACTAATGTTTACCAAAATGCACAGACTATTCCAGCAGGTAAACAGATGCCCCACAGAAGGCTAGCTTGGATAGCTCCTGGCTTACGAATCAGGAAACTCAGGCATACAGAGAAAAGTGGCCTGGGGTGGCTTCTTTAAGCAGGTGGTATGTGCAACAGAATTCCCATAATTGTTCCCGTGGTGACACTTAAGCTTTCTAAAAAGTTAAAAAGATGGTCAGGTTCTTTCTTATCAAAGTTCTAGGCAATGATAACTTCATTTTAACATTTTTCTGTTAATATCTGAACATGCTGAGAAATCAGCTGCGTGGACTGAGAAAGTGTAAAAAAGTACTGCAGAAGTAAAGAGTTGACATTTTTCTGATGTTTAAAATAGCTTGCTATCTATCAAGGAATGTAAGCAATCATATCTTCTATAGCTATGAGTGAAGAAAAAAAATACTTGTACTCATGTTCTACAAAATACTATTAAGGATTTTGCCTCTTGGGAAAACGTGTTCCCTCCCAAACTACAAATATTTGAGACAAGAGAAGAACTCTACAGAAGAGATACATTATGAAGCAAATAAAACTGTTTTTCAGAACAAGGATGCTAAAAGACAACAAAAGAGTAAATTCACACATCTTCCACAGGAAGTTCACTAAAATGCTGAGACAGAAAAAGGACTTTTTACGTTACCTTAGGATAAGCTCATCTCTAGGTAAAACCTTAAAATCTGCTTCACTAAGGCGAACCTATGAAGCAAAAAGAAAAGCATAACTTATCAAGCTGTCCTGATTACCTGGAAGGGTGAAGTCACAAGTAATTTTATACATACCTTCTTTGGGAGAGGTTCTTCATTCGTCATTGTGAACGCTGAAGAGAGAGATAAAAAAGGAGTTTTATTTAGTGTAAACAGAACACTGAACAAGTCAAACTTACAGCCCTAACTGCTTTGGTTTGCAATATTACACCACTGAAATATTGGTTCCACACAATGCAGCACCAGAGTACAAAATAACACTACGACATGCTTGCTCCTGTAATCTAGATATAATCAGATGCATTTTTTCTAAAATTTTCTAAAAGTTACCTCAGGCTTTCTATTTCTATCCAAAAAAGCCAATCAGTAATCAATCCTTCCTATTTAACTAATCAAAACCACCCAACTTTGGATCAAACTGACATTTAGTATGTGTCTACATCTACATAACATCATATTTTACAAAGTAAAGGATAATCAGGGTCTGAGGAAAGCAATTTATATTACTGCTCCTCCTCTTTGGAATAAAAGAGAATAATTTGTGAACATTACAACATGTTCTTGCAAGTACTTATTCTCTTAAGATTCAAATAAACAGGAAGTACTGCTATTTTAAAATCCGTGCGAATATTCTCAGGAAAACTTGGGATGCAAAACAAATGGCTTAGATAGGCCATCAAACTGAATTCCTCTGGTGCATACAAAGCACAAGAGGACTGCATTTTGCTAGGTTAAATATTCACACTGCCCTGAGTTACAGGACATGCTTCCTTATCTCTAATGAGTAATACAGAATATTTTCTACAACTATGATTATGTAAGAAATACTGAGTTCCTTAATCTTACAGGCACTCAAGTAACAATAAATGCAAGGTCTGCTGGAGGCATGCACCTTTGCAATACGCTTTCCAATGGAAAAGTTGCATACAATATTAAGAGTTGACAAGCTTGTAAAGCTACTACTGCACATGTACCAGGGAAAGGATGTGTCAACTCCTTGGTTGTGAACACTCAGCTTTAAAGAAACAATGCTCTTAAGGAGTAGATATTCTACTTTCTCAATGATTTTTACGGATTACCTTAGTATTTTCACAATGACACTCAATGAACCAATTTAACTTTTCCAAATCCTAAAACTGTTGGTCAGTAAGACAAGCAAATACATTCCAATGAAGCAGAGTGTCTTCAACCCGCAATAATTGACACCACTGACAACTACACCGCACCCTACCAAACAAGGTCCTGGTTAACAACAAACAGAACAACCAACACTCACACTCCCTTCCTATAATAAATACTGACATTAGAGCCCACAGAAAGAAAACATTCAGTAGAAGCATCTCACTAATGAATGGCAGCTTCCTGTTGCTAGGCTTAGTAACACACAGGCACCTAAGTGCTTCCCTAAACTAAGAAGTCCCCTTCCCTCCCACTCACAAGAAGTTACTCAAGCACCTGGAACTTCTGCATGCAACTCCTTATTTGAAACTGTTTTACCAAAAACATACCTCAAATATAAAACACAAGCATAAGAGGCTGCTGATACAAATTCCCACTGCCCAATTCAATCAATTCAACCGTTCAGAGTAACTTGAGATTGCAGAGGGAATGCTTGTGACCCCTGTATTTAGACTGCCTACCTTCCCCTTCATTTTAATTCTTCCAAAGATTCTTAGAGCTTTTAACTCCTTTGGAGTTTAGAAGTAGTCTTGAAGATATCTAGTGTAAAGTTCCTGACAGAGAGAAACATGCTTTTCAGATGTCTCACACAACTACATCTAACACATTAAATGGTGCACACAAGTCAAGTCATTACATGTGTGTTCCCCAAAAAAGTACCAGAAGGACACAAATACCAAAAAAACATGAATGTCCCCCAAAGACCTGGCTTGTAACCCCTGCTGCAGCATATGGCAATTATAAACATACAACTGCTGTCACAATTATGACTACAAGAAATCAAAGGTTGATGCTCCAGTGCAAAGGTAGTCAAACCTTGCATCTCCAGACCTCATACAAAATTCCAGCACCAGATCAGGCTACTCTAACCTCTACAAGCAGCACATCGCTGTTTACAAAACCACCTCTTGTTTTCAGACAAGAGCACGAACGACTAAAGCTATGGGCCACTGCATTACAGAAGTTACTGCCTTAGTGCCACCTATTATTACTTGCTATGACAGAACCACACACTAAATAATAAAAACACACTAGCTAAAAATATTCTATAGGTTATCCTGGAAAAGTTAGGTTGATAATATCTACAGATAAACACTTAGTGTTCTTTCCACACATATGAATTTCACCTTGCTACTGCCCTGCAACAGCTTTTTGGGAACGTGGAGTAACTCAGCAGAAGCCTGAACACTGATTACTGCTGCATGCCGCTGTCGCTGTGCTCCGTGTTTCTCAGAAACAGCAGCAGCACCAGGCTGGCTACAGCAACTGCCACGGTGATTCGCCTTAGTTTTCTGTTAACGAACAGGCGAATCTGTGTGCTACAGACAACAACTGCAACTGAAATGTTCATTCCTTGAATCGAATGCAGTAACTTCTCAAGCACTGTGCACCAAGAGATGCTTATCACTCAGCCTGCCTCCAGAAGAAATCATCTCTCTCCTACCCATACCAGAAATATCTTGCAAGAACATGATGAAGTGTCACTTTCTACAATAAAAATAATCAATGTAAACAACATTCCTGCATGACTGGAATTAACACAATTGTATTTTGTGATTTATATTATGAACAGCTTAACTGTACTATCCTAACTAAGCACTTTCATGATTTTGCAGAAACAGTGGCTGCCACACACCACTCCTGCATGTCTGCTCCTGGCAACAAGCAACATAAAACCATACTCCGTACTTATAATAACACTGTCACAGGCACTAAAAGAGTTTTTAAAAAAACTCAATGTTTTAGGCTTCTATGGCAATTTCAATTAAAAGAAATGTGAAACGAGGAAAGTACATTTTAATTTTAGTAACTCTGATAGAAGCCTGCACACCTTTCACTACAACGTTTACAAAACACAGGATTTAAAAACTTTTCTAAAAACCTCAATGAACAAAAGTAATTTAATGAGGTATGAGGCTTTACTTGTTATACGTAAACTGAGAGTTATTTTAATGATACCAAAGAAGAGTTCCATGGGGAAAACCCCAGTATGGGCTCCCAGCTCCCAAAGCACGTATGTGTGTACATATACATACAAACATAAAATTTACAGAATCGTTAGGGCCGGAAGGCACCTCTGGGGATTACACAGTCCAACACCCCCCTCCCCGCCCCCGTCCCTCTCCCTACCAAGGCAGGGTCACCTAGAGCAGGTGGCACAGGAACTTGTCCAGGTGGGTTCTGGATGTCTCCAGAGAGGGAGATTCCATGACCTGCCTGGGCAGCTGTCCTGAATGAGTGTGCTTGAGATTGCTCAAAAATTTTTCAGATCACACTGCAGCCTGGAAGGGAGTTAAGGGGGAATGCACCACCACGGCAGCCCGCTCCAGTGCTCTGCCGTCCCCAATGTAAAGAAGCTCTTCTGCATGTTGAGGTGAAACTTCTCGTGTTTTGGTTTATGGCCACTGACCCTCGTCCTACCGCTGGGAAGCACTAAAAAGAGTCTGGCACCCTCCACTTTAAGATAGCACCCGCTTTTAGGATATTTTTATGTATTAATGAGAGCCCCTCTCAGTCTTCTCTTTCCTACGAGTAAACAGGCCCAGCTCACGCAGTCTCTCCTAACAACAGAAACATTCCAGACCCCAAATCACCTTTGTGGCCCTCCCCTGGACCCCCTCCAGTAGCTCCTTGTCTTCCTCGTACTAAAGAAGCTTCTGACGTTTAGCAAGAAAAGCTTCACAGTAGCCCCGTAACTGCTCAGCCCTCACACTCGCCTGAGCAACCGCGGGGATCCCATTCCCCCCCCCGCCTCGGGCCGCAGCCGCAGGTGTTTGACAGACCCAGCTGCTGCGGCCGCCCCCAGCCCAGGCAGTGCCCGCCCCGCCGCCCTCGCTCCTCTTCCACAAGGGAAGCAACAAACGCGGCTCCCGCGGCCGGGGGCGCGGCGGCAGCCCAAGGCAGGGGAAGGAGGATCCCGGCCGCGCAGCCAGGCCGGGCTTCGGGGCCTCGGACAAAATGGCTCTAAGTGCTTCCGCTCCTCCCCCCCGCGCCCGAGGTGAGGGATGGAGGCGCCGCTGGGCTCCGGGACCGCGGGCTGCCCGGTCCGTCCGTCCCGCTGGGGCGGAGCGCTCGCACGGCCACTCACCTCCGGCCTGCGGCGCGGAGGCCCCGCGCCCCTCGCACGCCGCTTGCCTGGGCCGCGCTCCGCCTCACATCGAGCAGGGGCGAAACGCCGTCACTTCCACGCCTGCCGCCACAAGCTCCGCGGGCGCCGCCGCCGCCGCAGCCGCCAGCTCCGTAGCCAGGACGGCCGCGCCCC
>VYZP01070595.1:2166-12710 GCA_013400635.1 Hypocryptadius cinnamomeus
ACCTAATTTTAGGTGTGCTATGATTTTTCTTCTCCCATGGCTGTAGAGGATTCTGGGTTCTCAGAGTCCTCTACAGGCTGACCTGCTTACTGCTTTCTTGAGATACAGCAGGTCCAGCTGTATTCCATACAAGGTAAGTTAAAAATAGCTCATGGCTACCAGAACCCTTTTTGCCTCTCAGCCCTGAGCCAAGGCCTGCTGGAGACCATGGGCTATTTTCTATGAAGTTCAATGCACTTCGGGTTAGGCTATAAACTGTTGCCAATTCTACTCTCCTCTCTCTCCTGTCACTTTCACTCTGTCAAGCAGGTGGAAGCATCATGTTTTCAAAAATCAATAGTTCTTAGAGAAGTAAAGTAAACCTAAGTTACCAGTTTGGAGAGATGAAGGAAGGATTTAAAGGTGTGAAGACACTGACTAACAAATCAGCCCTCTCTGGGCTGCTGTCATTGCGTCCAGATGGTACCTGGGCATCTCAGATGCTGGAGCCAAAGATCCTCAGCTCAGACAGACGGTGCATGATGGGGCAGGGGAGAAACAGCTGCACAGAGGAGGGTGGCTATTACCTTGCTGCTGCAGCTGCTTCCTGCTGGAGTCTGCTACACACCCATTGCTTTGGTAAAGGTTAACTCATGCTGGGGGGTTTTAATTGTCTATTATCTGCCCAGAAGGAACTAACGATCTTGAACAGAGCAAGGCAAAAATCTTATTTTTCTGGCTTTTTAAAAAATGTTTTTCAAAGAAATGTGTATATTAATCAAGCTCATGAATGAACAAGGGAAAGATAACAGCGGTGATATGTTCATTGGGGAAGGAGACCCTGGGTCACACAGATCCCCCAGCAATGAATCTAAATAAAGTCAGGGAGAGTGTCACTGACTACTGCAATTATTATTGCAGTGATTGATAATGTAGTTCCTCAGCTAATGTGGTGGTATGCGTGGTCTGAAGGTCAGCAGCACAGCTGGTGAGGTGAAAAACCATGCTGTTGTGATAGGATGGGCTGATGCTTCATGGTCTAATACCCAGCTCCTGTAAATCAAGATTGATTTGGATTACAGTGCCCTGATCCTGGGCTGTCCTGCATGTGGTAGCTCTGCAGGATTGGTCTAAAGTTTGTCCAACTTCAGCTTTTTCAAGTTGGGTTGCTGACTTTTATTGATTTCTTCCCTTAGTTTTAAATGTAATTTAGGTTTCAGAAGAGAAATAGAATGGATTTATCTGTTTCTGTCAAAGAATAGTAACATAAGAAATCCTTGTGTTGGGGTGTGACTGGTTCTATTCACTACTGAGGGATACAGTGAGATTTAATGAGTGGTTTGGAGAGAGGGGAGAAGTGTTGTGAAATTTCTGGTAGTTCACTCACTGAGGTATCATGGGCAAAACAAAAAGAGGTGGAAGACCTGAGGTGAATGCTAGATAACCTGTAATGATGAAGGAAACAGTACACTGTATTATAATATAAATGGTGCTAAGGACACCTTTCAGAGCAGATGAATATCTGTGTTATCCCAGAAGTTCAAACACTGGAGATTACAGATTAAGTCAATTATTTAGAAGCATGGAGGAATGAACATATGGCATAATTGAAGAACAGGAAAAAACTGATTAAGTAAAATAAAGGAGTTCAGTGCTTTTCTGTTCCCACAGCCGTAACGATCATATCCAAATGTAACCCATTGCTGTAGTACAAACTGAGAACTGAGAGGAGAAGCAGAAGGGACGCTGGGATTTTCTTGTAACTGGTGAATTCAAAGCTCTCAGAAAGAATGAAAGACTGGAATCTTTTGCCATAGTAGCAACTGTAATCAACACCTTCTTACTTATTGCATGTAACCAGCTACAGGGCCATGAAGTTTGATTTGTCCCTGAATTTTGACCTTAGTACAGTGTCTGAATGTGCCATATTTTGTTACATCACACAAATGTAATTTTTTTTTTTTTTGCTTCTCAAATTTCCTCTCTGGATGTTTTGAGACCTTAAATTTTTGGGGCAAGCTTTCTAAATTATTCAGGCTAAAATAGCATAAAAACAGAAGATTGAACAGTTTTAAAGGCAACTAGAAATCTGAATACCGTCTTTATTTATTATCACATAGGGAACAAATTTGAAGCTGCTTTACTGCATTGTTGTATAAATATTGACTAAAGCATTGCTGTATAAAGAAGCATGTAAGTTATTACTCAGTCCTCTAAAGACAGAAAGGGGGAATCTTTCATTTATTTCATTGTATTGCTAGAGCCTTTGAAGTCATTCATTCTAGGAAGAAGAGACTCTTACAGATAATTTACTGTATTTGTGCCTTCTGTCCCATGGGCTATAATGCAAGATGAAATGTCAGCTTCTGCTTTCAGTCTTCATTTCTCTTGCATTACTCCATCCACTTTCTCTGAGGTACTCTTCAATGTAATCATTATACTCCAGTTTGGCTCCCTGCAGAAAGCTTGTATGGTATCACTTGCAGTAAAGGCATTGGTTCCTCCACCTGAGGATTCTTCTGTTCCTGGAAGTAAATGGTGAAGCCAAGAGAGTATTTGCCTCTACAGCAGAGACACTGCTTTGAGATCCATTGAACTCTCAGGAGGGAGAGGGGACACTGTGCTGGGGGTCTTCATTGTCACAGCCAGCTGCTGGACATGGGGAAGGGCAATGAAATAATGATGGAGTTTCTGAATTAGAGATGCAGATGAGTATTTTTCTGTAAAAAGTCAAGAAGTGTGTCTGTAGACACTTCCGTTTACATGTGGGATGCAAGAATTGGGCAGCGTCTTCCATTGAACAAAACACCACTAAAACCACGTGCAAGAAAATCATCATGGACACCACAGCTTCTTATGAACTGAAGAAGAAAATCTTGATGGAAACACAAAAGGGACACCCAACACTCTCTTAAGGCTCTGCCACTCAGTTGCTGTATACATTGTATTGACTTTTGGCTTTTTACGTATTGGAAATGTAAAGTTCATTAAATGTTTGTCTTCCATACCCTGGAGCCCAGGCACCTTTGGGGGAGACCTGGTGGCTGTTTGAAACTGTGATTACAGCTGTGGGTAATCTCTGTTTTATCTTCAATTAAAGTAGTGAGTACCCTTGGCATAAGAGGGAAGTATCCCATTTGTGGATTGGATCCGCAAATGTATGTGTGTAACCCAGCTGACAAACCACGGATGTGTCTCCTCAGCAAACCTGTCAGCAGGACAGATGGTGCAAGCTCCCTTCAGGTTAAAAAAAGTCATTAAAATGGTCCTCTCATGCTCTTCTTTTGGACAGATGTTATTTTATGACTGAGTGCTCAAAAATGCACAAGGTGTTGGCCTGTGGGTGAAGATCCTTGTTTCCTGAAGGTGTTAATACAGAAACCAAACATTTGTGACATTTCTAAAGGGGTCTGTGGCAAAGTGGGGGCATCTCCTCCCTGGCAGGCAGGGCCAGTGCTTTGCTTCTCAATAGTTAGAAGCATGACTGAAAAGCTGCTGTTCAAGGGAGCACGAGGAATGACATTTTTGGCAGTGACAGCCACTGACTGCTACAGCAAAGGTTCAGCCCCCTCCAGAGGGCTGGGTTTTTTTTTCTTTGAAGAGGGAAGAATCCACAGTGCTGCATTATATGGCCCAGGCTGTGGGATCTTCTGCTCATGGCTCTCACTCTTACTTTCCTGTGCCTCTGTTCACCATGTAAAAAAAGGAGCTAATAGTCGTGTTTTACCTGTTTGGTAGTTCAAGGATTTCTACCTGTAGGTACATAGGATCCTATCGTTGGCCAGAAATCCTTGGTGCTTCTTCACAGCAGAGGGGAATCAGTGATTACCACCCCTCTGACCTTCCCCTCAAGAGAAATGTGAAGTTTGTCTATGTGCATGGGGAAAACAATCTTCTGCACTGAGAGAGCAGAGAAATACAGATAGAGAAGAGGGCAAAAGAAAAGCAGAATGATACCTTGACTGGGCATGGAGTAAACTCACCAATAACACTTTCTAAAAAGGAAATAGGAACTCTCTGAAGGAGTTCAGTGCCCCCATTTCTTGCCTCTCTGGAGCCTGGAGCCTGCCTTTTGCAATGCCAATTTGCAACCTCGTTTCCCTGCCACAGCCGGCCAGGGCTTAGGAACATGTCCCAGCACATTGCCTACACTGCAAACACCACTCTATGATGACACACAGCTGCTTTAGCATTCTCCTGAACTGTTTTCCAGGGCAGATTAAGTTTTTCCATGTCTTAATTGGTAAGGTTATATTATTTTACATATGTAATGTATGTGTATATATATATATATTTAGTAATGATTTTTTCTTCTGGAATATTTCAGCATCGTCCTTCTGAAATAGTTTATTTGGGATCAATTCTCTGTCCCTGGACAAATGTATTTTTTTCCCCTGTTCTTTCAGTGAATATATTGTTATTCTATTCTCTTCTTCTTATACCACTGTTACTCCTGAAGGTACCAGTACCTTCAATACCAGCTAACAATGAGTGCCCTTACTGAGCTCAGAGAGCAAATTTAAAGTGGAATTAGAGAGTGCTATGACACATACTCAACTTCAGCTCAGGGTATTCTCTGTCTCTCCCTTCCAGCAGCTTCTCACCCTGTCCTTGTTCCCCCAGAAAGGTGTAAGTCCTCAGTGAGGCCAGCTGAACTCTGCAGGTATGGAGCCCTGGAGACTGAGCTCACAGTTAGAGCAGGGCTTTGTTCTCAGGAGCTGTCAGTGTGAGGTCATGCCATGTTACAGCAAGGAGGTTCATGATACCACCTTAACAGGAGAAAACAATGTAGCCCTGAGCTGTGTTTCAAGAGATAAAAGAAGTGGAACAACTAGGGGAAGATCCATCAAATAAGATGAAAGAACATCACCAAGAAAAAAAAGAAGGAATGAAAAAACCCCTGTGATGTACTAGTCTATGAAGCACAAAAGTAACAATGAAAGTAGTAGCTTCAGAGAGTGCTATTCCTTGTTCAGGCCTGCCTTTGATCTTTCTTTTTGATTCCCACAAGGGCATCTTCACAGCCCTTAGATGTGGAATTGCTGGTGCTGGGTCTTCCCCCGTGGGGTGGCTGAGCAGCCTCCCTGCCCGTGTGATGTACTTTTGCTGTGGCACGGGTGCACCGTGCAGCCCCTGAGCATCCACGAGAGCCATGCATGAGAGCACAGGTGCTGCTGAGGCTCAGAAAGGAGGGGCTGCCCTGGCCCAGCTCCAGAGCAGAGGTGGTGTATGAACTCTTCCCCTTTCCTGTGCCATTGCTGCAGGCTGGTCAGAGTGTCTTCTGGGCTTCTTTTCCCAGGACAGGCTCATGTGCATCTTCACAGACCTCCCGTTTCACATGCAGTGGGGCTCCCCAGGAGCATCTGCACCTACTGAGAAGGCAGGTCCAGAGCTCTGTCCTTTTGGAGAAACAGCCTCAGTGATTGTTTCCCATATGGTTTCAGAAAGATAGGAAGAGGCCAGAATAACCCTCAGTACTGAAAAAGTAGTATTGTTCATGGCTTCTGCTGTTTTTGCTCTTACTTCCTTCCTTGCTGTCTTCTGGTGAGAAGGACTCGGAGAATTTGTCATCCCAGGCTGCAAATGAAGCCACCCTGACTGTGCTGGGGAGGTGAGCACCTCCTGTACCATGACACCAGAGCATGGGGCACTTGAGCTTCCTCTGAGCAAGCAAGGAAGTAAGAGCAAAACCAGGAGTATTATGCAAACCTTGCAAACCAGTATTTGATTAATTTCAGACAGTTTTAATTAAGAAATATTCTCTCCTCAGTTAATTATGTGCTTTATGGGAAGTGGATGTGGTTATCTGAAATCAAGCGAGGGATGGTGTTTCTGTAATCTCATCAATACGGGGTATATCACCACTGGGAAGTAAGACAGTGTTAACAAATAACCAGAAACACTCCCCCTTCTCCCTCCCCCCTGACACCAATAGATCCACTTTAAATTAATATTTGAATTTGCTTCAGTGTACTACATATTGTGATGTACCATCTTTTATATTAAATGCTATCTGTCTTTCTGTTGATTGCATTTTAGTTTACCGTAATGCTCCATGTGGAAAAGAGGATTATCCTGAAATAAGGTAGGGCTCAAGCTTGAAATGTCTGGAGCAGACGTGCTTTTAGATGCATTATTTCTAAAGCAAACCATTCAGCTTGCAGTCTCTTAAAGTTTCTCTCTCTTTTTTAACCCAAAGAGTGCTTGGTCTTTCCTTCCTTTGGTGATTGGGCTCTTTCACAATAGCTCATGAAGGCATTCAGATACTAGGTCTTCTAAATCAACTGTAATTCCTGAAAATTGAGACCATGTTGAGGAAAGGATAATATATGTGCTCTTTAACTGCAGCAAATGTGTATGTACAAGTGGATGCTGCTAGTGACTTCATTATGATACAAGATCATGAAAACAAAAATTTTTGGCCCTGTAAGTTTTCAAGTTGACAGACAAAGAGAATGCAACAGGTGAATGACAGAAATGAAACAGGACAGTATAGGAGGCCAACAGCAAATAAAATGTGATCACCGGGACAGCAGGAATCACATGGACCACTGCCTGCTTATTTTCCCTAGACTCTATAAATATGTCTTTCTGCAACAAATGCAGACTGTAGAAAACTACAAATGTCCACTTTTACGGCTTTGAATCTTAGCCATGAATTGAATAATTTACATTACTGCAGAGTGAAATGGTGCAAAGTTGTTTGGACATTGAAGGTAAATTGAAGTCTTTTAATGGAGACATTTTGCAAAGAAGAGGTGTGGGAAAGCCAAGATGTGTAAGCAAGATGCAGGATAACCTCAAGGGTGATGTGCTTAAGCTTCACTGAATAAACAACAGAATGATTTGATATCCTTCCCAATAAGCTTTACAAATATTCCTTCACTGTCTGAACGTATTTCATACTAGCAAGCTAACAGGGTGTCAGAAGTGGCAGCATTCATACCAAGACTCCTCTCTGCCATGCTCCCCAGTTGAGTGCAGGGACAGTAAATTTCACAGCATCTTTAATATTTGTCTCAAGTGTAAATAACTTCACATAGGCTCTTTTTAAAAATTAAATAAAGTCCTTGCCTTCTTGCAGGTTTAATCTCAGTGTTGATGCCTGTTGATGGTTCAAACATTCAGTCCCCTATTTTTAAATCATTTAACTGGTTCAATAACTGTCTTAGCCTTTGCTTTGATTGTTAAATCAATTCTTAGGAAAGAAAATAAGCTTGTCAGTGAATCATAGCCAAAGGCCTACCTTTCCTCAGAGCCAGTTGCAGATTATATAAAATAAATTTACTCTGAACTTTCTTGAAAGGAAAGGGACTGAAGAGAGCAAATGCAAGAACTGCAAAGCAGCAGCAGTGAGGTGTTAGTTGCCCTCATGATACCATAGATGGCCACAGACAGTTGTATCTGTGCCATTTGCAAGGAGTGGCTGCCACCACCACACCTGTCCATTATTGTATCTTTGCAAGAAAAGCACAAATGAAGTAACAGAAGACAACTGTCATGAAAAATGAAAATGTTTAGAGAGCCCTTAGACCTGAGCTGGAAGTACTTCCCCAGGAGAAACCTCCATGGGGTTTGAATCCACAGAAGGACCTCAGCAGTGGGAAATGCATCTGTGTCCTGCTCAATAATTGTGGCTTTTGTTTTTGTCCTGAAAGTCTGGTTTCTCATGAGATGCCAGGGGAGGTGTGTGAGGGGGTGCCGGAAAGACACCTCTGGATGAAATTTCTATTGCATTGGTTCTTGGTATTCCAGGGCATTGGGCTCAAGGACCTAATTGTAGGGACAAACTGAGCCAGAAATGTAATACAGAGAAATAATCCCATGTCCTCTAAAATAAGATATGATAGTCACTTAGGTCAGGGTGAAGTCAAGACAACAGAATAAGATTTTAAACTGCTTCTTTCTGTTGGCATTTTTTGCTGCCAGCTACAAAAGCTATTAATGCTTCATTTTTTTAGTTTAATAGAAGATAATATTTCAAAATTTTAACTTCGCCTGAAAATATTTTCAATTTTCCTTTATTTTGGGGGACAGAGATTGAAATAATTTGACAATTTATTTCTTTCCTTCACAACTGAATGAACTATAAAAGTTTATTTCTATGGTTGCCTTTCTTGGTCTCTTGAATTTTTCACAGATTAGCAAAAAGAAATTTTGTAACTTTGTCTTGTTTGCAAAGAAAGTTACACAGTGGAGAAATAAAAAAAAATATGGGACATAGAATTAGAAGGAGAACACAAGAACAGTTTCAACAATCACCTTGATTAATGAGACACTCTGAAAATGTAGTTTTTCCATGACTGAGGAGAAAAGTTGGATTCTACCACTGGAAATATTATTTTCATTATTTCTTCTGTACGTGCAAGTATATACAAGTCTGAAGTCAGAATTTGGGCCACACTTTTCCAGCTGGAGCAGCCTTTTCTGAAATGAGCCCTACATTATAGCCAAGAGTTGTATATACTTATTAAGCATTTGAGCAGCATTATTTGCTTTTAAATGAAGATGTATTTTAACTTGCTGCTTCCAATTAGAATAACAATAAACATTTTCCCTAATGATGATGACATGCAATAGTGTTAAATTGGAAATGCAAAAGCTTTTTCTGTTGGTACAGTATAAGTTACAGTGTCATTAAATATATAATCAGCCATTTATTGCTTGTGTTATTTTTGAGGCACTTAAATGAAAAGTTGATTTGTCTCTTATTAGACCTCAATAAATGTTACTTTAATAGTCATAGGGTGTTTTAATGCTTTACAGAATCATTGTCATTAAATTGAATGCAGGACATTGGACTTAAATAAAAGAGAAATGGAAAAACTCAATAAATCAAGATAATAAAAGCTTTTCTTTGTGCTGTTTGAATTGTGCTGAAATGGATCTTTCTCTTAAACTGCCTTACAAAGGCCAAAGTAGCTTAATTGCTTTAGGGCTTGATTATGCTGCATGAGTCAGCAGTAAAAGACACATTTCACCACAGAAACTTGAGGATGAATTTTGCTGCTGTATTGGAGGAATTCCCTCAGAAACAAAGGCCAGGTGAGAGAAATATACTGCAATGACTTCTGCATTATGGGAAACTTCAATATCAGGGACATGTGGAGAATGCAGAAGGCACAACACTTGGGGATAATTCCTTGCCCTTTTGAATTGATTTTCTTTAGCTCCTATGGGTTAGTCTGGCATTCAGTGCCAAGACATGAAATGGCTCTCAAGCACTCCATGAGATATATCTTATGAGGTATATAAACTATATATATGATATGACATATATATTAAACATATTGGTCAACATTATCCTGAAAAGCAGACCTTGACCCTAATAGTTGCGTCCTAAACATCTCAGAAGTGTTATCTTTGCATGAACTTCTTCAGTGTAAACTTATTTCTGAAATTGTCTATGCATTTGATTTAAAAAATAGTAGGTTCTTTTAAATCATGCTTACTTGGCCAGCTCAGTTATCCAGATGAAAAGTAGACTTTTATGATGCAAATTATTAATGCTCAGTCTTTGTGGGGTTTGACAGCTTTGGCTCAAACAAGGATATAGAGACCTGATCGGTTGTGAAATGAGCTAATTTACATAATGAGTTTGAGCCAGGGAGATGGGCATAGTGTAACAATCCAAGATTATCTGAATAGAAGAGTTAAAGCCACGTGGAGCTGCTGCACCCCTCCAGGTACTTTGTGAGCTGCCTAAGATGGCATCGTGCATCAAAAGCCCTTCACACATCCTGCTGCTCTGAAATCTCTCTGGCTTCTTCTTAGAAACCTCTAAACTTGAAAGTCCTCTTCCTCTTGGTAGCCACTCAGCATTCGCATATCTAAAGTTGAGGACACATGGAGCCCTTGTTTTCCTACTTTCCCCTCTATTATTTGGTATTTAATTGGTCAGCATAATTTGTTGCTTGTGGATGCAAATGGGAGGACAAATATAAAAAGGATGCAGTAGTCATGGCAACAGAAAATATTTCATTTAGTCACAGAGCATGTATGTAAGGATGGGCAGTGGGAGCTTTCCTAGAATGGCTGCCAATTCACTTACCCTGTAAATAGAGAAATAAATACAGAGGCATAAAAATCCCTGAGTGATGACATGTCCCTTTGCAGCTGGTTTAGCTTCAAATCTGAACTGTCTATCATGTCTAGGCATTGTTTACTTTGTTCTGACCCATTATGTAAATATTGTTCTTAAAAGTGTGCTTTCCCTTACTTTGTGATTGAACCTGCTTCCTTTTATTGAGAGCTTCATCCCATAAAAATATGACAGGTTTGTATATTACTGCAAAAAGTAAAATATTACAGGCAGATTACTGCTGATGTCATGCTCTAGAGATTTTCCAGGTCAGATCTCTGACATGGAGACTCAATGATTTCTTGAAAAATTATCTCAGATTCCCATAAATCCAGCACATACTAGTCCACAAAGTCATCCTTTGATTGTGAAGAACTGGTTTAATAAAGCCTAGCGGTGTTGCAAATTTTGGAGCTTGTGGTACCGTGATGTACAGCAGTGAGTACACCCACAGCCACAAAATTTAAAATGTAAAAAAAAAAAA
>VYZP01070609.1:1853-13969 GCA_013400635.1 Hypocryptadius cinnamomeus
GAAGAAGGTCATCAGAAATAAAACTGCTCTGAGCTGATAGCTGATATTCAGACTCAGACAAAGGCAATCATAATTTTAAGATGAGAGATGCAAAGTGTGATCAATTTATAAGTCAGCTAAAGAACAGGGAAGCAGACTTCTAGCCCATCACCTTCAGCATGGATTGTTGGAGATAAGGCAATGTTAGCAGTCAGATAACAACTGCCTCAGTCATGGTCATTTGACTGAGCTGGAAGGGTACTGGGAAGCAAGCAGCAGCATTCTTATCCCATTAGGGCAGACATTCAAACCTCATATTGGCATTGAAAGTTCTCTTGCTCTATTGGTAATAAATGAAAAATCTGATGTTTGTAGTAACAGGCATGATACCTTAGCTATGAATTCTCTGGGGTCTCTGAAAGCTTTCTAGTTCTGTGGGCAATGTGATCCCTGACATAAAAACAGGGCTGCAAAGCAAGCAATGGGAGAAAATAATTCTCTGAAAAGGCCAAGTCCTTCTATCTGTTACACCTAAAAGTTCACTCATTGGCTTGGTAATGTGGCGTGGCTTCAACAGAAATTAGGATTGGTGCCGTGGTGCATATTTTGGCCTGTGAATGTATCTGAGTTGATACTGAGCCAATTACAAAAGAATCTGCCAGTCTTAGAAAAATTAATGAGAAATAATGCAATACTTTTTCTGTTTTCTTAATGACATTTTCTGAAACTAAAAATACCAATATCTTTTCCCTTTCTCGCTTAGTCCCACTCAGTATTTATTTAAATTTTGAAGATTAGATAAAATATGAAAAGTGTTTTTGAGAAAGTCCACCTACTATTCATATTTTGTTGGTATATATATTTATGTGTATTTTTCACATATGAGGCCTAAAGAAGAAAAAGGACTGTAAATCTGAGGAAGAACAAAATTATATCTAGATATGCACCTCTTTTGCCATTTTTGCTCAGCTTGTGAGGGGATGACATGGCACTATGTTCATGAACAAGTTCAAGTTCTGCCAGGGCTGGTGTAGATGGGATGGCAGGAAAACTTTTTTCACAGAAAACATTGTCAAGCACTGTAAAGGGCTGCCTGAAGAAGTTGTGGAGTCATTACCCCTGCAGTTATTTAAAATATATGTGGATGTGGCACTTGCAGACAGGATTTACTGGTGGACTTGGCAGTGCTGAGTTAATGGCTGGACTCAATGTTCTTAGAGTTCTTTTCCTACCTAAATGATTTTATGGTTCTTTTTTACTGGATTTTAAAATCAGCCTTACCAGCCTTCACATTCAGTAGTAATTTTCAAGGTACCTCATAATCTTGAACTCAGAAGAACTTTGTGGCTTTGTTTCTGTGACACTGCTTCATTTGAAAAGGTCACAATCTTCCCTCATGTGTACAGTTGTGGAAATTGTTCAGTTGTTTCCTTTGGTAGGGCAGTTGTTTTTCAAAGAGCTACTCAATAGTTTTCCAAATTGCTGTTAAAATTTAATTCACTTAAGGATAATTGACTCAACTTTAAGCATTTTTCAGAAGAGAAAGAAACAAACAAAAGAAAAGCTAGATGGTACCATGACACCGAAGACAGAGCTTGAACTCCCCTTCTTGCTCTTGTTTTGCACTTTAGAACTCTAAATATAGTGTAGAACTAGGAGAAACCATTACTTTGCTTTCCAGCAGAAATACTGAAACTGTAAATAAGAGAAGATCCCTACTCCACTGAACTAAAATCATCTACCAAATTGTGCCTAGCAGGAACCATCTGCACAAGGAACTGGGGAAATGGACCACTTACTTAAGCACTAGAAACACTAAAACAAAACCCCAAATCCTGGATCTGTCTTTTAAAAAGATTGAGGAGATGCTGAACAAAGACTATCCAATGTATGAAATGCATAAGAAACTGATTCTCCATGAAATCTGAGAGGAACTGTACAACCTCTTATATATTGCCTCTAGTCCTACCTTACATCTTGAATGTAAATATGAAAATTTTGAATAGGTCATATATACATAACATAGTTATGTATATATTCACTTTCTATGAAGAAGATATAGATCTCATATATAACATATCATATTGAGAGAAACATTGTTTAACAGAAAAATAATTTGACTTAAGCATATCTATTATTTTAGTTAAAATCAGTGGCATAGCAACACTATGAACTAGCTAAATACATTCGTCCTAGGAGAGTGTGTCCAAAAAAATTTGAACACAGTTGCCTTACTTAATGGTGGCATGTACAACTGACTGCAAAAAGAAAAGGGAAAGAAAAAATTTAAATGAGGACATGTGCTGCTTTTTCCTACTGAATTCCACTTCTCTTCCCTCCAGTGTACTTTCCTTTTATCTATCAGAAATTTGAATAATAGTTTCTCCTACCTGTTCTGTATTTTCATTTCCTCAAACTAATTTACTTCATCCACAGATAAAAATGAAAATTTGTTTGTATTTCCCATCAGATTTGTTATTTGATTGCCAAGTTCCTATTGAGAAGCACTTATGATTTCTTATATTCTGTTCAACATGCTCCTTCTTACCTACAGTTTCCTTAAAGGTGTTTTCTTTAATATTAATTTATCTCTAATTTAATTTTCTCTCACATTTTCTAAGAATTCCATCCTTTTTTTGGGATCCATGGTGGTTCATTCAGTTTTTCCATATTTTGCATCTTCTTCACCTCTTTGATCTGAATTCCCTCACCGTTTTTTTCTCTTGTGCTCCTCATTGTCCTTTTACTGTCCTTTTCACCTCTTGATTTTTTTCCCTTTTTAATTTCTGGGATGATTTCTTCAGCAGCTATGCTCTCTGTTACTCAATTACATACTCCCTTTTTATTTTTTTCCTTCTTCCAGTACCCCTCCTGAGTGCTACCTCCCCTGATGCTGCAGAAAGATACAAGGTCTTTCCTGTCTCTAAAAGACAGTGCTCTCCTGCCTATGTTTTAAACCGGGAAGAGGACAGCTGCCTAAAGATGACATCATTCCTTAGTTCTCCAAGGAAAGTGGTGTGGAGATTCATCAAAGAGCTGGCAGGTATCTTGTCTCTACTCCAATGTTTTATCCATCGCCTTAGCAACAAGCATGGGAAGGAGCACACTGATTTCTGGCCAAGCCTGTTTTCTTCTCTCCAGCTTTCCTTAAGTTTATGTGTGCCCAGACAGGAATAAACCTGAACCAGGGGTTTCTTGTCTGCAGTTGAGCTCCACCTGAAGAAGTCTTCACTTGTTGCCCTGTGTGCCCTTTGAGGTCTCAAGGTGATACTTCCTGGGAAGGATCATACGTACACTGATTTTTGGAAAACTCTTGAGGAAGGAAGGGAAAGGATTCCATTCTATGAATTGACTTATGGAAAAGAATGGGTGCTGGAATGATTACAATAGTTCTTTTCATAAAGTTGATATTAGGGATTTTAATATACAGCACTGGTTTCCTGACTTCCTATGAAATCTTAGGTTCCAGGTCTTGTAAGCAAAAATTTTCAGATTACTGCAGGAGTGGTGCCAACATGTGTGTAGGACAGACAGGGTCAACAGTAATAAAATAAATCATGGGGGACTTACAGCAGAAGACAGATAATATGTAAAACAGATGTTCAGACCTCAAACAGGAAAGACAATTGAACGTGAGTTTAATTGTAGCCTAGACTAAGATGGGTTTTCTGAACTATAGTCTCTGTTGATACATACAGTATACATACAGTACACATGCACAGTATATCTGGTATCAGGAGAACAGAAATCTGGATCCTCAGAA
This sequence comes from Hypocryptadius cinnamomeus, assembly GCA_013400635.1. Taxonomy (NCBI): domain Eukaryota; kingdom Metazoa; phylum Chordata; class Aves; order Passeriformes; family Zosteropidae; genus Hypocryptadius; species Hypocryptadius cinnamomeus. The sequence continues at coordinate 5,596 of VYZP01070609.1, forward strand.
CTCCACAACTCTATAAATAATACCAATCAATATTGGAAGAGGCTTGGAGAATATATATATATAACTTTAAATAATTAAAATGAAATATGCAATGATTGCAGTGACTATCCATTTAATTTAGTTCTGATAAATAAAAAAAAGAGCAAAAATAATGAAAAAAAATTTGTTCATTTAAATGTAAAATGAATAGCAGAATGTCTGATTTCCTTCTTGAGCATCCACTCTACCTCTACGTAAAAGGGGAGGATGAGTGAAGAGATTCTGAATAGATGAGTTGTTAAACATTCAGTGTTTATTTTCTCTTTTGAAAGAAGTCTTAGGTGGTATTTATGATTGGATGATGTAGGTACTTGTCACTTACTACCCTATGGCACAATAAGACCTCACAACAGCTGGTTCAGCAATTCTGTGTTTCATTCAGTAAAGAGATGAGATGGAACACACCACTTCCCACTTATTTCCCACCTTGGCAACTATTTTCCAAATTTCCACTAAATCTAGTAGGCAGAACACACCAATTATTTTCTGTGTTACCAGCCTTGATAGAATTTTCCTTCCCTGAAACACGTAGGGGTTTTTTTGGTTGGCTCTTTTTTTGTTGGTCTGGTTTGGGTGTTGGTTGGTCGTTGGGAGTTTTTGCCAGCCTGACCTACCTTTTGTGCTTTTGGCATGTCGGTGTGGCGCTGGGCGCGTACGGACCGCGCGGATTTGGGCGGTTTTATTGGAGCACAATACATCTCCAGCCTCCTCAGGTCACAGCTCTGGAAGCAGCATTCATCCACTATTCCCTTGTGGTGTAAGCGTCTACTGCTGGATCCATACCCCGTGGGCTTGCCTGTTCAAAGCACAAAGGGGAAGTTTTTAGGTTAGAAAGGAAATGCAAAGGTCTCAGGAGCAGTCATATTATTGAGGTGTATTATGCTAACTGAATCACCAATGGCCATTGTAGAGGCTGCCTGTGTGTATCTATTCTAAGACCCTGTTCTCAGATATGCCTTTGAGTATTCCTTTCCAGATATTCCTGGAAATGGACAGCTTTGATCTCTTTGTGTGGTTGCTATTTAAGCATTTGAGCAAATCTATGCCTTCTTAGAAAACTATTATTTAAATATTTTCTTGAACTGCATTAGCCTCAAAAATGAGAGGGAGGAAGCTGAAATCTGACATTTGGGGACACCTTACAAAGGAAATTTACCTTTTAGCTTTTGTATGAAAACTGATTGTTGAGCCAGCTGAGGTAGCTGGTGTGTAAAAACCATGGATCATGACTGTGTTGTAGGCAAGTATTTCCTAATAAAAGAGGCTACACCGAGGTACTGTGTGCAGTCAGAGTGCGTTCCAAAGGGGAAATACTGTGTACCACTGCACAGGCTGTAAGGTCTGCCAGCTCAAAAGTGGGAAGCGGGAATCGAAGCAACACAGTATCCGATGAAATAGGAAGGTTGGTGGAACAGATGGAAGTGGAAGATTTTTATATTCCATAGATTTGCACAAGATAAATGCAACTGATATTGCATGGCTTTCCTGTGCTTTGCATTTGCACCAGCCATCTATGGAAAATACTTAATTGGCAAATATTTTGCATTTTTCACTCAGCTCCAGTAAAGGCCAACATTTTCATTCATACAACTCTTGCACACTTATATTTTTGTCCTTTTTCCTCCTGTGGTTTAGGATTTCCTTAATAACTGCTGAATTCTCTGCTGTTCTACACAGAGATTAAAGACCCATTATTTCCTGGGATTGTTTGTACACAACCAAGTCAGATGTGCAGTTGCCCTGTTATGACTAACTAGAAATGAAGGAACAGTAATTCACAAAAAGTAAGTAGTTGCTTACTCACTACATCTATTTTAAAATTCTGATAGAATTTGATTTTAGACAGTAAAATTGTGAAAAGATTAAGTGTTTTGTTTTGACATTTTCAGCATTAAATGTTTCCACTTACAGAATGATCCACATTGGTTAAGAAATGAAAAATACGGAAAAAAAGACAAGCGTGCCAGGAGCCAAAACATGAAGTAACTCAATTCAGTCAGCTCTACCAATTTCTTTTCTTGCCTTTTTTTTTCTCTTCTTCTCAGTTGTATCACTGAGACCAAAAATCTGTTATTCACAGAGTTTGGCAGGAGTTTACGTTTTAAGAATTATTCAAGTTAAATAAAAGTTGAGGATATCAAAAAAATATGAATATTCAGTTTCTCTTTGGGAACTTATTGCCCCCCAATGCTTATACAGCAAAGTCTAGGTTGATATCCCTGTTTGTCCTGCAGTTGTCAATTTGAAAAGACAGCACTACATTTTACTGTTCCCTGTGATTTAAACATGTATCCACTGATGAAGAGCCCTTGAGGCCTTAGAATATTAGCAAATGAAAAGACCTCTAGTGGTACAGTGTGTCTCACATTTTAGCCAGAAATTCAGCCAGTTAAGAACTAACTTTCCCTATGAGCTTTGTAAACCCAGGAAACAGGGTTTTTAAATGTCTTTTTTTCCCCCCCAGTGACTATAAATCAAAGAAAAACATGCTTACTTAGTATATTGCAATCCACTGGAGGCCTCTATATTGTACATTGCCTGCTAAATTATTTGTTTCATAAGACTAAACAGTACAGCAAGCCAGGAGTAGATTACAGTAGTATTTTGGTTTGTGTCTGTGTGTGTGTTGTTTTATGTGTATCACTGAAAAGTACTACAAAGACTAAGATGTGGAGTTTGGTTTAGGTTTATTTTTGGGTTTTTTTTTTTTGTTTTTCCCCAGATTATTTCCCTCACTGAGTTATAATATGAAATACAAGCTTTTCCCTGGAGATTTTTCCTGCAATCTGCCAATCTGGTTGTCTTAGCCTAATACTTTTAAAATTGAGCACTCCTGATGAAGTGTGGAGCGTCATTACTTTGCAGTATACCCACAGCTGTGCCATATTCAGTCTTGTTCCCATTTAAAGCATGGAAGGGCAAATTCTGTTCCTGGATATGCAGGTGCTAGATCCAGCTGAACTGTAGGTACAAGAACTGATCAGTTAACCTTCCCTTTCTTTTATCAGTCTGTCAATTTTTCATAAGCAAGTAAACCCTAAAAGCTTCTGCTCAATTTATTTTACCCTTCAATGTCCAAATTTAATCATTTATAAAGTTGATAAAGTACCTTTACTAACTTATTCCTGCTGCCTGCTTTATTTAGTAATCAGTAGCAGCATTTTTCCACACCATCATAATATGCATAAATAGTTAATACAAATCCTGAATCCTGGAATCTTTCTGGTGAAAATCTCAGAGTACTTCAAAATCGTTTTTAGAGTAGCCAGAGCAAAGACATCTATGTATTTTTCTTACATAATAATAATTTTATGAAGGATTATATAATGTCTAATAGCTCTTCTAAAAGCTTGTATGGGACATGTAACAAGATGGGAATGGAATCTCTATCACACCAGTGATGATTTCAGCTATGAAACATGACAATAACTTATTTGTAGGCTTAAATATCCATGCATCACATGGCATAATAAATGCTCATCCTTTATATAAAGATAACATTAGTGTTGAGAAGTTGGAATTTTTTATTTCAATAAATGTTTTCCCAAGGCTTTCAAAAGACTAAAGCAATCCAGTATACTTAAAATTTGTGTGATGTAGAAAGTGATACTGCCTAAAGTGCTGTACAACAGAGAGAGCAAATTAACAGAAAAAATATTCCTTTCCAGTAATCATGGTCCACAATCATAATTGAGAAGTATCTGATGACTGAAGTAGTTTTTAAGCAATAGATTTTAAATTGCTGCTGACCTCTTAAGTGCTGCAGTATACAAAGATGCTATCACAGAGAAAGATGAGATAAAGAATTACAAGGAGATACCACCACTTCTACAGATGTTATCACTGTTTGGCCCATCTGTTCTGGCAGGACTGCAGGGTCAGATGGTCCCAGTTCATCAAGTTAACAAAGTGTGCACTTAGATGTAGGCAAATGTTCAAGCTCCTACATGGTGCATTGGATTAAATCATGTATTAAACAGTGAGCACATGCCTGAGTGCTCTCCTGCATAAGGACTGATAAAACTAAGCACTTCAGCTGCTTTCTAGACAAGACTCCATATTGGTAAATAAATGACAGGTGGTTCTGCATTTTTAATGTGATTTCTCCTCCTTATTTTTGTTTTAATAGTATTGCCTTCAGTATGGACTGCACCTTCTGTGTCACTATATTGGGAACCCACATAGCTCTTTCTCATCTTTCTGCCATAATTTGAGTGCTGCCTTCCAGCTGTTATCAAAAGTTCCTTCTATTTACTCAACCTTCAAACTGCTGCCTGTGGATATACAACAGTTCTAGGCATTCCTTTTTGCTGATGTACACTGATTTCCTTGGAGGTTTCTTTCCTTTTTTGTCAATGGCTAGCTCAAAAGAATTTCATATCATGTAGGTTAAAGTTTACTTAATAGAATATTTGGCTCTTATTTAATCTACTTTACCAAATCTGTGGATGTCTCCTTCAGTGCACGACAAGAAGATATAAAGTCCAGTCACAGTGATGTCTCCTGAAAGCAGCCCAAGGTATAGGATTCCAATAGTTAAACAGCTGGCTTCTCCACTAACAGCACTTCCCTTTAAATGATGCAACGTCAGTGGAGTAATTCAGCAGGACTTGTTTACACTGGGTTTCTTTCTGTTATTGCTCATCCCTCTGAAATATCCTCCTGTTGCTGCCACTGGATCTGCTCTAGCACTGGTTTCAATGTGAGAAGAACTGGTGTAGGTGGACTACAGAACTTTCAAATGGCAAGTTATCTAGGCATTCTGTATAGAACCATAATCTGCTGTTGTAGTATTAAAATCAGAAATTACATGAGAAATAGCCCAGGATAAATGCAAAACCAATCTAATCTAGGACTCTAGGAAAGAACTGGGGTTACGTGTTCTGGAACTGTTATGTGACTCTTTCTATCTGCTGTTGTGTCTTTTTAGCCAAGCAGTAGAACTCGACTGCCATAGACTGTAATTCAGGAATACATCATAAATCTGAAAAACCAGTGCACTTAATCCTAATCGAGTATTAGAGTCAAACTTCAACTGCAGCTTTTAAAGTATGGTGAAAGGCCATTGACCTATTAGAGTGCTGTAGTCTTGTAGCAAGAAACTCAAAATATTTCCATCAAAACATTGGGGTCAGGTGCAATTTGGAAGCATTGACAGCAGCTTACAGCATCAGGAGGTATGGGAGCATCCTGTAAGGCAGCAGGTCAGTCAGACAGGATTTTCCTGTGGCCTGAACAACAGGCTGAGAGTTTGTGTTGCTGTATTACAGCACAGTAATTGAACAAGAACATCCTGTGTGCTAGATCCAGACTGGGAGCTGCTGGTTGGAGAGGTTTTGAGCTGAATGTGCTGTGTGCCTTATGGTGGCACAAAAGGCTAGAGATGCTGAGCTTGAGAGTCATCTTGCTCATCTTTGGTCTCTGAAAATTAAGGATCTAGTTTTAGGCAGTAGAATCACAGGCAGGTGTGTATTGAGAGTGAATTTTTCCTGTATTGAATGCTTTGCTTAAAATTGAATTTATTCTTGTGCTCTGAAGGAAACAGTGTTCTTTCATCAGCTACAGATAAAGCTAATTGATCTAGTCTTAGCATACATGCACAGCTTCTTCTAAGAAACTGAACTCAAGGAAAATGAATTAAAGTAAAAATTATTTGTCCTAAATCACACAATGTATGCACCTAGTGGAGTACGAAGCTGTTCTCTTTCATTTTCAATTTAACAATTAAATATGACAAATTGTTCTAAAGAACATGCCAGCCAGTGTGCTGTTTAATTATGTATCTCTGTATCTCTTTGACTAAATTCTGTATGTTAGTCTAGTACTGTTTATTTTTGCATTATAAATTCCTTCATATGCAAAATAAGAGACTGTTGATATCACTTTTCATCTCCCTGTAATCTTGAACAAATGGATTAGTGTTATATTGGTAATACTTCTTGAGGGTGCTTTGGAATTTCTCATCTGTATTTGAAAAATTAGGAGTCAATGTTCAATCAGCAGGAAATGCCTGGGTTTTGATACTTCTATGAAGTGTTAAACAAATGAGCAAATAAACAAACAAGCAAATAATAAATCTTGGGGATTGTTGTAAAGTCCCCTACTAGAAATACCTCAAGGTTTAAATGTGCAAAGTAGGCAATCTGATTTTCATGTAAATAAGTTGCAAGCATTTTGAAGTGACAATATTTAATATTTAGTTTCCATTTTCCTTCAATGTTTTGTTAATGCAAAAAAATTATTATGCTTAGACTGATTTTTGTTTGTATTCATCAAAATGAGCATATATTAGCATTTATAAATGCTCAATGAATGGATGCCCTAGCTCTGAAATCTAATTTAATATGCATGAAAACAGAGGATAAGCTTTGTCAGTATGCACAAGTAAAATCTTTATGAAAGCATCTGCATTTGTGAATATTGAGATTGCACTACAGCTACTGCTTTGTGGAATTCTAGATTGTATTAACTACTGAGTCCAATGCATTAAGATGTTTGCTCTTTGCTCTGAAATCCTAGCAAGTAAGACTGGGAAAACATGGGCACTCAGTTAGTATTGATCTATAAGAGAAATCTATCAGGACTTCACAGAATGTTTTGCCTGAATAGGTGAGATTTATAAGCTTCATCTTTTGAAAAGAAGATAGCTCTTTGATATTTCAAATGCAGAGTAAAATTACTATTTTACTTCTTTAAAGTCAGTGAGACAAGTGTAGCTTTTTTCCAGATGATCTTAATTTGTATGACTGTGTTTATTTAGTCTGTCCCATAGTTAAATTATTTTTTTCTTATAGAAATATCCTTTCAGAAACATTTTTTCCCTTCATTGTAGAATTGGGAAGGAGTTCTTCTCTTCCCCTAAACTTATTTCAAAGTACAGCACTTGTAACATTTTTTTCTCACATACAGGAGTGCTGTACTCTGCTCTTGCTGTGGAATAGCTGTTTTGGAGGCCATCAAGTGTATTAAGCATGTGATAGAGCCATTATGCTTCACACAGTAATTCCCAAGCCATTTACAATGTATGAAGACAAAGCACTACAGTTTTGAGTGTTGTGCTGGGGTATGAAGCAGGAATTTCAGTGTTTAGATATTTTTGAGAAAAAAAAACCAACTGGAAAAAGAATGGGAAACAATATGAGGTCTTATTTTGCACCAAAACAGTGCTCTGGAGGGTGAAAACCTTGCAGAGCTAGCACAATTCACAAGCCTACATCAGATTCCAGGGCAGGAAAGTGCCAGATGCTGCCAAAAAATATATACTTTGGCAAGGGAAATGCTTTGCTGAAGAGAAATTTACTATTGCAAGCAATAGCCAGGTTGATCAGGGTTTAGGACAAGCTAATTAGAAGCCAGTAGGTCATTGCTGCATCTGAATATTGCCCCTTAAAGCACATTGAGGAGGGCAATGATAATACAGACATCCATCCATAATGAAAATACATCCTCTCCCCTTCTTATACATGCTCTCACAGGAAATAATTACTGCTTAGCCTTGTGTGTGATGGAAGTAGGAACAGTCATGATAGAGCCTTTCATATCCTTCTTATGTCAAGCCAGTGTAACACTGCATTTTATTTGGATTACCAAACTAATAACAATAAAGCCATATAACTGGGTGAAATTGTAGCATTGCTGAAGTCACTGGTAAATTAGTGCAGTCAGGATTATGTCTTGATGAATCAGATGCCAGAAGTTACATATAACCTGATCCAAGGTCTGCTAAAATCAGTGAAAAGGTTTCCGCTGTCCTTAGTGGGCTTTTCAACCTGCTGATATTGAACGCTTGCTTTTTATTCTAACTTTAAATTTCAGTAAGTAAATATTGTCTTAGTGGTATCTAAAGAGATTGCAGGGAATGGATGTGATGAGATTCCTTGAAGGAGGTAAGAAGAAGAGCATACTGATGTACAGTGCGAAGCTGAATGATTGGTAAGTGGTTAATGCCACTGACCACATAGCATGCAGTACATTGCTTTGCACTTTGTAATCAGAATTTTTAGCTCTATAGTTACTCTTTCTCAGCTGTAGGCTGAGAAATGAAAGAAAATAGCAAATGCCAAACATGGTACTCTAGCTTTTGCATTTTGCATCATCATCTGATTAGCGGCAGAAGGTGGGAATGGCTGTTCCAAGTCCCATTGAATACATTTCCCATTGTCCAGGAGTGCATGTATTAGCACACATTACAATTTTAATTTTTATTTCTACAGAATAGTCCTTACAGAAGGATTAAGTAGGTGGGCACAGGCCAATGTCACCTACCAGAGAGGCAGACAATTTTCATTTCCTTATTAGAAACAAGTACTGGTTGACAGCAGCTGAACATGAGCCA
>VYZP01070624.1:1200-17087 GCA_013400635.1 Hypocryptadius cinnamomeus
AGCTTTCAGGGACACATGTTCTCATGTTCTTGAAAACTTGGCCTCGACTCTCAACTACATTAGCTGATGCAGTTATATGAAGAGGCCTTCTCTTTATTTGAGTAGGTTTTCTTTTAATGGCAAGATAATTACAGCTACAACCAGTTCAATATTAAATATATTTATTTTAACCATTCTTGCTGAAGTAATTATTTCCTGGCTGCTAAACTGAAGGAAGGACTGAAAAGTTCATGAAAACACTGTATTTAATGTTGAAAGTGATGTGGTGGAAGAAACAGAATAGTAGGTAGGTGAAGTTTAGAGACTGGAAATACTAAAAAATTATGTGGTAAAATCAAGTCTAAACAAGTAGAAGACAGAGATTTATTCAATTTATTATTTATAAATGTAAATAAAATAGTCTTAGATTTTATGTTTTAGAACAGAGGAGGCAGAATATAATTAGTATAAAATCCAACTAATAGACCAAGAAGATACAATGCCTATTTTCAAGGGTTGAAATATACAGAAGTGTTTTCTGTTCATTTCTTCGAGATGACTAAGGCAAAGTATATTTCATTTTTTGTAGAGACAGTAAAAAATGTATACCCTAAAAGTGTGAAAAAATGTTCAAAAAGTATTTGAAAGATTGGGTGAGTTGGAAGTAGAAAAGATGAAGAGGTGTTTTCAGCTAGGGTCTTGCATATTGGGGAGAATAAGAGAAAGATTGTTGGCAAAGATGAGGAATTTGGGAGCGTCAGGGCAGGCAGTTAAACAGAAGTGGATGCTGACAGACAAAACTGTCCAATCTGATATATTTTGGGTTCAGATTCAGCATCAGCTGAAAGAGTACAGAGTCGTAGACTTGTGTTCTGTGTTTTATGCCTTGTGCTGCACAATACAAGATCACACAGACAGTTAAAGCAGAGAATTTCCTACTTTTGAAGGGACATGAAGCATTATCATTACCTTGAATGTTCTCATCTTTTCCCATCATACATAATGAGTGGTGGGTTTTAATTTTTATGATAATATTTAAATTTACTAATGGTTGCAAGGAAATGCTTTGCAACACGTGGTGATGAGAGAGCTGGATGTCTGCTCTGTGGACTGTGGTGACCAAAGACATTATCAAAAAGTTTTTCACTACTACAGGGGGAGGATGTGTTCCTGCATAAAATAAACCCATACTCAATATTGACCAGCAGTGGAAGGTTTCATGAAGGCATAAATGAGCAACCTAAAAGGAAGAGAAAAGGTAGATACAGTGGTATCATTCAGTGATGCATCGATCATCACAACATATTGCTAAGAGTGGTAGATTGGCAGGCTGAAGAAACACCTGTGTGAGAAAGAATTTCTGGAAAAAGAAGATGTGGAAGATTTTAATGAAGTGAAATGTATAAAGAGAATTTGGAAAAACAGAAGGAATTAAGTAGCACTCTTATGAAAGGATGTCAAACTAGGGTTTCTAGTTTAAATGTGGATTACTAGAAGATTAAAAGTTAGAAACTTCATTAGGCTAAGAATCAAGAGTAAGGACCATGAATCAAAAACTGGTCAAGAGGAGAGATGGAGTTGATAATTTTTTATCATTAGTTCTGTGTCTAATGTTCTCACCCATTGAAAGAAATGCACCAAACAAACATTTCAAGTGTCAGAACTGTAACAAAGGCATAAAACTCAGATAATGTGAACCAGAAAGAAGCAGATAATGGAGTGAAGAGGGTATTTGATAGGCATTCAAACAATATGTCTTTCACACCAAAACTGACAATTTATAGTGAAAAAAGAGTTAGTGGTGATACCTCAGTGTTACAGAAGAGTGGTCTTTTTATTGCAGTGTCACAGTTTCAGTTCATATTATTGGGAACTTTTTATTTCAGTATTTGCAAACAAATGTGTTTTGTCTTGTGGTGCTCCAAGATAAAACAGATTTTACACATAAAGAAAAATATATGTGCTTTCTTCAGAAACACAACTTAAGATAATGTAAGGCTCCTAAGTTATTTTAGATTAGCAATCTACTTGCTTCCAAGTAGTATACTTCAAGTAGCTGTGGCCATCCTGAGAATCTATTGCTTCCCTTTTCCAACTGCTGTTAGAGACACAACAATTTCAGTGGTTTCTGTCAAACCTTTCCCATATAGAAGAGAGAGTAAAATTATAATATGATTGAGTACTTCATTGTACTATCCCTCTAACAAAATGTCTACCCAGTACCTTTCAGTAGCAAGTTTTATATGTTGTAAGAAAGTATTGGCTTTTCCAAGCAGCCTGCAGCTGCAATTGTCCAGTGACCAAGCGACCACACCCAGAGCTTGTTTTTGAGCTTATCATTCAACATCGACCATTTCAGAATTCTGAAGTATTATTAGCTCCCAGTAAAAGAAAATGCTCGATATTTGGGTAAGGAAGATGTGGGAATACTTGTCTAGCATTTTATTTCAATTATCACTGAATTTTTGGAATCTTGGAATTTTTGAAGTAACTGGGAAGGTATTTTGTATCTTCAATCTATTGCATGAATGTTCTATATAGTCATTTAAATCTCTTTCTAGTTTAAAGTATAGATTGGCCAATAGGGTAGGAAAAAACTCCTAAAATTCAGAAATATTTAAAAAATATGTTGTATTTAGAATTCAGAGGAGAGATTTCTGTGTTTTGGCATGAACTATTATTATATTGCTATATGAATGCCAATCTGTTTTTGTAATTTATTGTTTAGCAACCAATTAAATTCTACCTTGAGATCTTGAGTATCTTCAAATGTATTGAATCCATAGGATACCAAATGTACCTTTAAGGTTTCAGGAACATGATATTGTAAAGTCAGCAGAAGGTACTCAAATGATAGAAGAAAGACAAGTAGAGGTGAATGTGTGCAGAATAATCATTTACAGTGCTGAAACAAAGATCTGAAAAGAATCATAAAAAACCAGCACAATACCATGAAGGAATACATTGAACAGTTAAAAAAAAGTGATATCCTGAGAACTGCTGATGCCCATCCCCAAAGACAGGCAAAATTGTTTTGTTTTTATTTCCAAATATATGTGTACTTCCATTTTCTTTTTGCCTCTTCTTTCCTGAAAATACATTTTTGTAGATCGCTTGGGTGGCTACCTGAGGAAATTTTTTTTGTCTCCTTCATGATCACCTGCACTATGTGTTATGTAGGTACCATTTTGTATCACCAAAAAAGAGCTAAACTAAAAATTGGCTACTGAAGAAAGACATGGCCTCTTCAGTCCCTGTCCATAGGTATTCTGCCTTCATACTGGCCTTAGCTACCAGGAAAAATGGAGAGAAAAGCATTCTTTCTTAAAAAAAATATTTAAAAAATTGGTACTGGATCAGGAAGCTGAATGAGCTCACCCAGTACCCACAGAAGCAGCAGATCTCACAGAACAAAAACAGCAAGAATATGCAGACAAGAACAGCAGGAAAGGGATCCTACTGTGAACGTATTTTGCCAGGTTAGTGTAAAAAATACATCTTGCAGGACGAACTGGTTTAGGATAAAACCTGTTAAAGGCGAAAAAGGTAGAAAAAGTAATATGGAATAAGATATCCATAAACAGATAATTTGACACTGTAATTTAGGCTAAAACTCAGAGAAATCTTCTGGTGTAACTAGCATTTTGCTGATCTTAGTGGTACATTTAGGTATTTCTAGGTAGAAACAAAGCAATGACAATTTATGCTAAAACAATTTCTTCATATACCTGTAGGTAGATTCATATATTTTCGTTTAGTATAGTACAATTACCCGTCTCATTTATTACCTACTAAGATGTGAAACCACAAGGTGAGGTCAAAGTATCATCAAGGGTATCTTCATCACTTCAATATCATTGCCTTAAAAAGCACTGACCAGGAGAAGTAGATGACCTCATTTCAAAATTATTACAGTACAGAGAACTCAGTTTCAACATTATAATTCATTTTCCTACAGAATATTTCAAATTTATGATCAGTTTCCTGACATATAATAGCTAATCGTTAAGGATAGCCACTTTAACATAATATGAATACGCATTTCTCCATAGGTAATACAACAGTTCTTGCATTAGCATTATTGACTAAGGTGCATTTAACTTCTTCACTAATACTTAATGGAAGGTTAATGCATAAGTCAGAAGATTAAATGGCTTTTACTTAAAACAAGTATATTGATTAAAATAACTTAGTGTGGTTTTTAAAGATGATTATATAAAAGTAGTCACACTTTTTAATATTTTATTAAATATTATGAGCAAAATGTGGGCTTCACTGACCAAAATTACTGGAAGCTATTGTGCTAATTGTGCCTTGAGCTAATTATTGCTCATAGTTAACAAATGAATATTTTATACTGAAAGGTAACAAATCACTTATGCTAAATTCAGCACTCAAAGTTAGCTTTATTCCATCAGTCTAGGAATTGCCCTGCTACTGTGAGCACAGTCCTTCATATGCCACCTCTTCTTTCTCATGCATGGCACTACTGAACAACAGAGTAATCTTCCAAGTACAGATTACCTGTTCATTTCCAATAAAGAGTGCTTCTATTTTCTTTTCATGGGCTAATATTTCTATTCCAATGTATGTGTTAAATTTTATACACTTGGTATCTCAAATTCCAACATGTAGCCATGAAGCTGAGGCTAGGCAAATTGTCTTGTGGAAGGTTTAGTTTTAAATTTGAGATTTTGCACACATGCAGCTTTGGAGCTGATCTCACAGTTGTGTGAAATAAGATGCTTGGGGCCATTTTTCCATTTATTCACTTTAGTTTTGTCTTAGTAAAATGCTTGTGCTGAGAATTTTTTCCATTATGCTATGCAGGGCTTTTCCTGGAGACTCTTGCTACATGTTCTCCCGAGCTTTTTCTCTATTGTGGTATTGTTTCCATCAAAGGAAAAGGAGTAGTTCGGGATGAAATGTTAAAACAATTCTACATTTCTACTGTATATCAGTAGCAGTGTATTTAGTTGTCCTGTGACATTGGTGACTATTCTATGCTGCTGAGGTACAAGTTAAGGGCCAAAGCAGATGAGCCTGGTAAAACATGTTTTGATTATGTCAGCTTTTTCATTCAGACCAGCTCTAATCTTAGGCAAATGCTAAGGATAGACTGTTTGTGTTTGACTGGGACTCTTTGTGATCCTCTTTGTTTCCTGAGAGGCACTGCACCTGCAAGACCTCTCTCTTTACATCTTTCAGAAATGCAGCTGATTTGTCATTTTGTTTGAACTGGACTTTCAAAGGGACCTTAGGTAACAGCAGTAAGGGCATATGGTGTTAAAAAGCCACTAATAATTGTGTTCCTCAAACATCCACTTGCCCACTGAGAAAAGAATTGGCTGTAATGTTTAATGGCTCTGGTAAAAAATATTTTTTATTTCTCTTCCTTTCAAAATTTCACTCATGCTTCTTCAAGTGCAGTACATGCTTACTAAAACTTAAGTGGAATAAGTAATTTGCATAGCAGAAAATAGATGAGATAAAATCATAACTTTTAGTGTTAGAAAATGGATGACCACAGAGAGATAAGATGGTCCAAAAAAGTTTGAGTAATCGGGAAGACAGTGAGCAAGAGGCTACTGCACTCCACCTCCCCAGGCAGGTATCAAATGCAACTAAGACAGTGTGTTCAAGAAAGGAAATATTTCTGATGAAATATAGTTGAGCTATAATACAGCTTAGCCACAAAAGGATGCAGGTGCTATAAGTGCATATGAATTTGATAACTGATTGGACATATCCAAGGAAGTAAAATCCACTATGGAATATAAAATTCAAAATTCTTCTTCTGGGTAATAAAATTTCAAGAAGAAGAAGCATTCTGGAGAAATTCCCTTTTATTTCATACTTCTCTACTTGCATATTTCCCACTTATTTCAACTGAGTGAGCAGTTTTAAAGAAGACTGAAAAGAGATAGTTAGGAGCAACTAGTATCATATCTTTGCATAATTCCCAGAGAAAAATCTGGGGAAAAAATAGTTTCATAGTTGACTTTGCCCTTTCCAGTTTTGTCCCAGACACAAATGTATTTTTCTTTCTGTCCATTTTATCTAGATAAAAAACCAGTTTGGTAATACCACAGCATCTTCACATTTCTTTCAGTCTCACATTATTTCAGAGCTGGGCTGGACATCCAGGTGGAATATTGAGGCAGTTATTTCAATTTCTCCTTTAAAGTCTCTTTGGGCTTGAGCAGGTAGCATCTGTACTACAGAAAGATGTTCTGTGTTTAATAACAATCCTTAATCCATTAAATCTTGAACCAGCAAAAGATGATGTTACCATACATGAAAAAAGTCTAAAGAAAGTTGCTATAAAAAGGGCTGAAACTACAAAAAATGTCTGATTGAGTGATGGTGAACTGATTCAGTTTAAATTAAATTATAGTAGGTTTACGATGAGAACTTGGGTTTCAAAAGGGCAAACCTTAATAAATTAAGGGAACTCATTACCAAAGTTGCTGACTACTCTGACCTCTGAGATCTGAATGTGGAGGGGGTAAACATTTTAAAGAAATCTATCAAATCAGTGGTACTGCCATAAGATTACAGGATAGGAAATGTCAAGAGTTGATATAAAGGAGCAGAGGTGAATGAGAAGGGTAAGAAGAGATTAGTCTGATCTCAGTAGTATGCTAGGCTTTAGCTTTTAAGGAGCTGAATAAAATAATTGAGATAGAATAGTAATTGCAACATAGGTTTGATTAAGGCAGGACTAATCTGATACCCTTTTCTGATAATGTTTTTCTTCTACAGAAGGAAATGCAAACTCGATTTACTAAAGTATTTGATATGGGGCCACATAGGAAATTACTACTTCATCTAGAGAGTGCAGGGATTAAGAAAATCATTGTAAGGTGGACCAAGAACTGTAAAGGACAAAAAAAGCTTGCTGACAAGGAACTACTGGATTCTATGAAGGTTGTTTGCGGAGTTCAAGTATCCTGGGACAGATCTCTCCATTCCTGTTAATGACATTTAAAAAGCAAAAATATCTAGAAAGAAGTAAAGTAAAACTTACAGACGAGAAAAACTGAGTTACCAAACAAAAAGCCATGTGTAGCTATCAACTGGACATAAGTGATTGATCTTGAGGGACTAAAATATTGGAAAAATGTAAATGCAATGTTTTGGGATGAGAAATAAGATCTCCTATACAAAAAAGTAGCATCAGCTGAAAAAGACTGTTGAAGACCTGGAGATTTTGATCTTTCTTAGACGATAACAATGATTAGAAGGAGTTAGACTGCTACCCAAAGAGATTAAAGATTAAATATTTTTACTTTGCACCAAATAGCAATTTACTACTCAAAGAGAGTTTCTTTTAAACAGATTCCAGA
Organism: Hypocryptadius cinnamomeus; assembly: GCA_013400635.1. NCBI lineage: Eukaryota > Metazoa > Chordata > Aves > Passeriformes > Zosteropidae > Hypocryptadius > Hypocryptadius cinnamomeus. The sequence continues at coordinate 8,529 of VYZP01070624.1, forward strand.
GTATTTTCTTCTAACTAGCCAAATGAAGGCTTAAGAAAATATGTGAAACCTTCATTAACAAGTTTAAATTATAAAAAAGAAAAAGCAAAGCCATTTATAAGAAGTATTAAAAAAACTTTGAAGAAACAATATCTCAAAATTGACTCAGTGATCCAGAAAGCCATTCCAGTCCTGTGTTGACACAATAGAAGGAAGAACAGAAGCAGTCTACGGGAGTAAAAGATCTATATTAACACAGATAAAAACTAAATAACTTTTATTACATGATACTTGAGGTAAAAAACCCTTCAACAATGTCCTAATTTCTATTTTATTTTTTAGAATTAAACCAAAACTGGCTAGGCTAATAAAATAAGTATTAAGCAAAAGTTTAAAAGAAAGGTTAAGGTTCTTTTTTCTTAAAATAAGAATGTGAATATGCTTTATAGCAGTTTTATTGTTAAGGAGCAAAAGAGAAATCAGTAGTAACAACCTGTTTGAAAGCTCTGTCGCAACCCCTGGGATAAAAACCAGATTGAATTGCTTGGGTCCAATACAGGGTGCTTGTCGCAACCAGGAAGGAACAAAATAAGAGGAAAATTTGGTGCTCCAGTGAACAGAACCTCTTCCTCAATCTTCTCCAAACACAACTTCTAAGCTAAAGAACATGTGAGAAAGAAGCGGAGAGAAGTTTTTGTTTTGTTTTGTCAAGGTCACTGCTTTCCCATGACAAAGCAAAGCTGTGGGCCTGGCACTGACTGGCACTGAGAAAAAGCTGCATCTGCCCTCGTGTTGGTGCACCCCAGAGTGTGCAGACATGGGTGGTGCTGCAAAGCCAGGCTGAGCACTGCCTCTTCCCACTTGTGTGTAGCCAGGCAGCATCTGTGAGAGCAGGCAAATCACTGCTGCTGCCAGGCTGACTGAGCTGCCCTGAATCCCCCTGGGACTACTTGAGAATGACCTGAGCTGCTGAACTGTCTTTGACTGTAGTTATAACTGTTATAAACAATAATTATTAATATTTTCATAATGACATTATCATATGAAATATTCCTGATGTTCAATTTCCTTTAGCTTCCTTTAGATTTTAAAGGAAGCTTTTAAAGGAAATATGAAATTTTACAAATCTGCAGAAGTGGGTTTTTTTTATTCAGAGCTTCAGACTTGAATCTGACTAATAGTAATTTACAAATAAGAAAACCATTTCACTTAAAATAAATCTTGTGAAAATCAAGTCTTTCATGAGGTCAGCTGCTGTAATTTCAGAATGTTCAATGATTTTACTGTCCAACTTTTAGGGGTGCAAAACATATGTTTTAGAATAAAGCCTGCATCCCACCTGAAAGCAGAATTTTAGTACTGCGATATAGGTATGGGAAGCACTCATTGCTTTGTGCTGCAGTCTTCAAAGAATTTGCCTCTATTTTAAAGGACTTTCAGCAAAGTGTGTTCACCAGAGCCATAGCTGCTATCTGGGTAAATCAATATAATAATTTATACACCTAATAATCCGTCTCAAAGTATTATAATAAATACATTTAAAATTATATTATTTACATTTTCATATCAAATATATTTAATACATTTAAAAAGATGAATAAGTTCCACTTGATTTTATGAAATTTGATGTGTTTAAAGTCAGTAGCAAGAGTTCTGAGGACCCTTTTCCAGCATGAAAAGCTCTGCAACATTTCTAAAATTGGATTTGAAAGAGAATTTCACTTTTTGTTCTGAAATGCCTGTTATTTTTCAAGATCTTACTATCTCCTCAAGTTAAAAATTGCAGTGAAACTCAAATTCTTCCTTACTTCAGTGTTTGCAGATAATGAGCTTCTCTGCCTTTAAATGGGTAGTGTTTGAGGTCTCAGAATTTACATCTGGAAGCAAATCTCTGGAGAAGACAACACTCTTCTCAAGTAAATTAAAGGACCACTCTGTTTGCTGAGCCTTCCTGTAAGTCCAGCAAGATTTCCAAGGTCATATGGCTTTGAAAATCTGACAGCAGTTCAGTTCACTGGACAATGTAAATTCAGCTTTTTTCCTCATTTATGTGCAGAAGGAACCATCATTAATCTAACATAAGAATTCATATACCTCCTTGAGGACAGAGGCAGTTGTCCTGAAGTAGGTACAGAGCAGGGATGCTATGTGCATGGAGGCACTGCTTGTGGTGTCCAGTGAGAGGAATACTGACAAATGTCCTACATCTCTGTGTCTGGCCATGACAATGAAAATAAAAATATCATATGATGATATAATTGCTACTAACTTCATGAGACAGCAATAGCAGTTAAACTTGCAATTTCATAAAAGTCAGTATGGAAAGGGAGCTGGTTTTAAGTTAGAGAAATACCATAGGCGATCCCTAAAACACATTCCTCTTAATAGCTCAGGTACCTAAATTGGACGTGGAGGCATGCACTTTCATTTCCCTGGTATGGTTAACATCTGACCTTTGGCATCATGGCAATAGCTTGGTAATATATTTATTTACTCACACAGTGGTGATCCACAATGAATTCCTCAGCCTAGTTAGAAGGGCAGAAGAGAGCAACTGAAGCCCTTCATCTTTTCCTGAGGCAGTTGCAAAGCAGCAGAGAAACAGTTAAGAAACAAAAGCAATAAAAATAGCAAGAAGGGGAAAAAAATTAAAAAGGAAGAGTTGGACCATAAGAACACTTGTCCAAAAGGAGAGATTTAAATACTATTGGGATTATTTCATTACCTGAAAGACTAAAAGCTGTAAGCATGGAGAGTGGAAGTCCAATGCTTCATTTGCATGTTTGCTGCTGCATTCAACCCTAAACTGCTGTCTGCAAAGGCTCTGTTTTGTTAAGGCAAGCTATAGGACTGCTAGGGTGGCAGGAATAAGACTGAGAAACTTCCTGTGAAGATGGGAGTTAAGCCTGAACTAAACACCCTCTTGAGCCTTTCTGTTATACTAACAGAAACAAACAGATCTTAAATATAAATTGTTTTAACTTCACTCTGAGCAGATTGACTGGGTCAGATTAATCAGGAAATATACTAATTTCTATTTTGAGTTCTAGCTAATTTAAACAAGAAATAGATGGGCAAAATGTGATCATTATGTGCATGCCTGAAGCAGAATTGAAAGCATTGCAAGAAACACTGAAAGAGGCTGTAACTTTTATCAGGTACGTTTTCAACTAGTTTTCCAGGGGTGTGAATGAACTGCAATTTGTTTTCCAATACTAGACTGCAGAAAGCAGAGAACTTTCCCATGTTCTGGGTTTAGACACATCTTTTTATTCCAGGAGTGAGAGATTGACTCACCAAACTCCCTCTATCAGTCACCTCCTCAGCTGGACAGAGGAAAGAGGATGTTGAAAAAGGCTCATGGGTTGAGGTAAGGACATGGAGAGATCCCTCATGGGAAAAACAAACATGATATTGATGAAATTAATTGAACATATTGCCAATCAAGTTAGAGTAGAATAGTGAGAAACAAAAACTAAATATTAAAACACCTTCCTCCCACCCCTTCTTTCTTCCTGGACTCAACTTTGTTCTTGATCTTCTCCCTCACAATGTACAGGGGGTAGGGAATGGGAATTATGATCATCACACATTATCTCTGCTGTTCCTTCCTTCTCGGGGAAGGGTTCCTTCTCCTGCCCCAGCATGGAGTCGCTAGCACAGGAGGCAGTCATCCATGAACTTCTCAAATGTGGGTCCTTGCCATGGGCTACAGTTCTTCATCCCTTCTCAAATGTGGGTCCTTGCCATGGGCTACAGTTCTTCATCCCAGCATGGATTGGTCACAGGGTCACAGACCTCTCCAGCAAACCTGTTCCAGCATGAGGTCCTCTCTCCAAGGGTCCACAGGTCCTGTCAGGCCTGCTCCAGTGTGAGCTGTCCACAGCATCACACCTCCTTCAAGAATATGCACCTCTCTGTGTGAGCTGCAGGTGGATCTCTGCTCCACCACAACTCCATGGGCTGCAGTGACACAGCTGCCTCACCGTGATCTCACAGGGGAAGCTTTGCTCCAGCAGCTGCAGCACCTCATGTCCTCGTGTCCCTCCCACACCGACTGTGAATATGGGACTGTGGGACTGACTGTCCCACATATTCTCACTCCTTTGTCCTGGCTGCACTTGTAGAGCAAGCTTTTTTTTTATCCTCCCTGAGGAACTGCCATCACCACCAATGGGCTCAGCCTTGGGCAAGTCCTTCTCAGAAGTGGCTGCACTGGCCCTGGCCAACATGAAGACAACTCCTGGCATCTTCTCCCAGAAGACCTCCCAGGGCCTCCTTGCTACCAAGGAGGTATTGCAAATGCAATACACCTAGATATGGGAATCCACTAATTCAATGTATATAAAAGAAGACATTTTTGTAAGAATGTACACCTGTTACAGCTAAATTTCTTCTGCAAAGAAATATGAAGCTATTAAGAAAATTAAAACAAAAAAGCTTAACTGGTAAAAGGTTGTCTACATAGACTCCCAGTAAATATCTGTTTAAAAAAAGATGTTTTTATCCATTTCAGAATAAGTGGTACTAAGATATAAAGATATTAGTAAAATTAGTAGCAAACTACTTAAAATGCAAGAAAATTAAATTCAGTTTGTAGTTTTGAAAATTGCAGGAAAAATAAAGATCCTCAGGTTTTAAACAGTTGACTTTTTGCTAAAATCTCTTGTATTGATAACATAAACACAATCATAATGACTATGTTGGTGATCATCTGATGTCTAATGACCAAGAGAAATTTTAAATTTCACCTTCCACTCAGGTAAGCCCTGTTGCACTAAGATGGTGAGTCCTATGCGCTTAGTATAGAGCACAAAGGGAGCCTGATCATGCCTGAATGAGAGTGTTATATTGACTTGAATAGGAGCAAGATTGCTGCATCAGTCTAGATTTTCTTTCTTCTCCTTCTTCTTTTGTTTCAGATTGGTAACTCTGGCTTGAACTGTCAGTCAAAAACCTTACTAGATGAGATTCAATGGCACATTCTTATTTCCAGTGACATTATGGATTTATATTATACATATATTTATGTTTCACTTACAGTTTAACAGCAATAGACCTTTAGAACATGAGTGCTGAACAAACCTGATTGCTTCCTTGTATTAGGAGTCCAACTTCGGCTTAAGTTTTTTACATAGAGAATGAATGTTTCCTAAATGTACATAAATTCAGCTTTTGCCCTTACTATAGTCTGTAAAAGAGTTACAAAGACTTTGATTATATATGGCAAATTCAGGGAAAATTTTCCTATGGTTTTGGCTTGCTGTGTTAATCTTGGCTTTGCTAATTAACTCCAATCAGCTACCTGTACTTGGAAAGTACATGATTTTTTATGTGCTTTTCATATTTTTTTCAGGCAAGAAAAATAAGAGCTTGCTTTTGGCAAAAGCTCAACTCTGAAGGCTTTAATTGAACAGTCCAGTGAAGTATCTTCATTTGGGATGCCATTTGATTTAATCCTGACTTAAAAGGCATGTTGCTGATCTTGGACTGAATAGAATTATGTAAAAACCTTCGAGGTGTGATGGATTCATTGCATTGCTTAAATATTACATCTTGAAAATTTGATTCTACTTTAAAAACATTTTTTGTCAGTCTAGTATTTTTCTTTTATCTGAACTGTGCTCCCAGTGAGGTGAACTAATTTCTGTATAACCAGTAACAACTAAACTCAGTTAGCATTTTTTCTGTACTAGCATGCTTTCTATTAAATCAGATGTCATTAAGTCAGGCTGGTTTAAGGGATAGTTCTCTATTTATTTCCCTCAAGAGGTTTTGCACAGGAGACAATGAACCAGTTTTCAGTCTAACTGATAAATACCTCTGTTTAAGACTTTCTGGGCACTAGAATATATCATAAGTTAATACTAAACATTTATTTAAGTTATTGACTCTTGCAATATTCCTGTACTCTACAAATCCAACCCTATCAGGCTACAGGATGACCTTTTGAGTTATCAGACTAAACACAGGGCTGAAGGTGTGTATTTTTGCAGCTTTAGTACCCCAGGTATTATGCCTAACAGTTAATTATTCTATTAAGTCTAACAGGATTATTTTTTTTTTTTTACTTTGATATCTATGGTTGTGAAAACTGCTTTCACCACAAACTGTCTTTGGTTTACTGAAGTAATATAGAAGAATAGTAATATAGAATACAGAATTATAGAAGAATAGTAATATAGGTTATATATAAAATGATATTTCACATTATATTTCTTGCACAACATAAAGGGTATTTACTGTGGTTTTTAAAACATACATTGGATGCATTTGGTATTTTCATTCTTGGCTTTTAAATGCAGTGGTCTTCTAAGCTGTTCCCTTCAGCAGTATCAGTGTGTCCAAAACCTTACAGGAAATGTAATTTTAGCCTTGCATTCATTGACATCTCTCACCTTTCTTTTGTTCACTTTAGCCTTGTTATTCATCTGTGCTCTCATTTTCAAATTCTCACTGTGGCATTTTCTGTGATCACTGACTCTTTCCCACCATCCTTCTCCTTTTATTCTTGTTTTTGTTCTCATTCAGTCTTTCAGAACTGTCATATTATACTCTAAATTACAATTTATAATTATGATATTTTTAAAAGCTTCTAGCTATACTTCCATCTTGTCTTTTCCCCCCATTTTGATATTCTCCAGCTCTTAAAATTACTTCTCAATATATTTGTTTTTTTGTTTTCTGGATGTTAGTTCAAGTAGATATTTCTTTATTCTTTCAAGTATGTTACTTTGTTCTCACCCAAGATAATCAGGAATTTACATATTTCTTTTTGTATCTAATGAAGACATTTATTTCTTTTATTTATACATTGTTTTCATTGTTTTGTGCAGTAAATGGAATGAAATCAACTGTGTGCACATAAAATTCATTATGATAGTGAGTATAAAAGTGTGTCTTAGGTGATTTCGTTCTTTGCACTGTTAAGCTTTGCAAAAGGTGGTGTAGTTTTATACATTACAACTTGTTTCATAAAAATTTCATGTTTTGTTATGATATTTTGGATATTCTCTCTTTTTTCTCTTACCTGACAGGAACTATGTACTATTTCTGGGTCTTTAAATCTGCACTCTTTTCTGAAATTCAGAAAAAAGGATGAAGAAATTTGAATAAAATTCCAGTCTCTATTAAAATTAAACTGCAATTATTAAAATTTTTATGTGATAAATAGGAAATGGGAAGACCTAGGTTCTGTAGAAAGCTGAGGAAGTCACTCTGTCAGGCCAGCACTCCTTGGAATAATACATTCATTTAGTTAGATTATTATAGCATAGTGCACATTCTCCCATTCTCTGCCATTGTCTATGCAGCTGTGCATGGAGGACATTTTTAGCTATTGATATAGTACTGTTACCACTCAGTTTGTCTAGATATTAATCCATCAAGTATAACACTTCCTAAAGACCCTACTTCACATTTTTGTGGAAATAGCTCTCTCATGTGCTTTTGTTACCCCGTTCTCTCATTCCTATGCTTTAAGGAAACACTCTGAGTTTCTACAGGATGATGGAGAAAGGAGCAACCTACCAGGTGAGTGAGTGTCAGACTCTGATAGCTGTACTGCATCCCCACAAATACTCACACCATGAAGCTATGATAGTTTTGTAACTGACTCATGTTTTGCTTCACAAATACATCCATGTGAATAAATAAAGCAGATCCACTCTTCAGCCTCAGTCTGAATGGTAGGGCAGAGGTCACATCCATACGTGGAAAATAGTAATTCCCTTTAATTTGTTCATGTGATGATAGATGTTACAAAACACTGAAAAGTAGGGAGACTAAGAGAATGAGTTGCATGGGGGTAGGATGCCCAAAGACTTTTCCCAGAAAGGGTTAGCGATAAGAAGATTCTGCAAATAAATATATGAAGGGAAGCAGAAACTGAAAACACCTTCAGCTGAGATTGCCTCCTCCCTTTTGTTGTGACAGTTTTTAATGTGTGTATAAACTGGCTATGTGGTTTGCAATTTCCATCCCAGAGTTTGGGACTTCAGAGTGTATATATAGTTAAGAAAGCAAAGCCTGGTATTAGAGCTATTCGGGAATACCAACTTTTCCCTAAAACACAGTTCTCTCTCTTTCAAGGAGAAATTGGCAAGAAAGACACACAATACTGTTCTAGCTCGATATAATTACTAGATCATTCTTGTGTGCCACAGTTAACTGGCAGGAACTTAGATACGACTTGGGAGGTATAGCCATTCCCTTATGTTCCACAGCTCACTCAATAAAAATCTCAATATCTGTAGACAGTAACTTTATCTAACTATAATTCTAAGCAAATATTATGAAAATAACCTTATAATTTCTTAGCTGTTCATGCATGTTTTATCCTTAAAAGGAGATACAAGATTTATTAAACCCAGCAATTTTGGCTAACAGCCCTCTGGAAAATAATTCAGATTGGCAAATGAGTGCATCTGCACACTCCAAATGAATCACCAAAAGCAACGACTGTTTGCTGCCTCTTTTCATCTGCAATCCTAACAGAGTCCACAGAGCTCTCTACCTGGATTTTCCCCCAGGAGAACACATTTGCCCTTCTCAGTGCCATAGATGTGCAAATGTTTTATG
>VYZP01070633.1:0-20464 GCA_013400635.1 Hypocryptadius cinnamomeus
TTGTTCATTTCAGTTACCAGCCTCACAGAAGAAATATATTATCAAGAATAAGATAATTGTAATAAAACAGTTGTCATTCTCAAAAAAATAAATTTTTTTTTAATGCTACAATAAATAAAAATTGGCATCAACATTTTAATACATTTTCCAAATAGGAGTCAGTAGACTTTTTAGTTTGATTTAAAATCAGACTACAAGAGGTGAAGTAAGGATATGGAAAAATATGAAGCTGTAACTTTATTCAAAAAAANACTGAATTGGTTTTGGCAAGTTGGTTTTTTTAAAAAAAAAAAAAAAAAAAAAGGAAAAAAAACCCCAAATGTATATAGTCAAATCTGTTAAGAAGCAGACTGGAATAGACAGTTTCATTTCTGGTTTGTGATACTTTCACGTGATATTAATAATTTTATTTGTAATTTGCACTACTTTCATTATGGCAGTAACAGGCTGATTTAATTTGCAAATTCTTTGAATTATGTATAAAGAAGTGTCACTAACAAGTTATTATGAACACCATAAAGTGATATATCCAGGAAGTTTAACTCACTCCAATTTCACAATAAAATCCACTGTGATGAATTGCTCAATGTCAAAAAGCTTAGGAAAGTGTGAGATGCCTAATTTTGGACAACAGTGTTCCAAAAACGTTTCATTGCTGCTTTTCACTGCAGGCAGGAAAAGCAGTGTATCAAGGACTGCTCAATTGTTCAGACAAATCTGAAGTACCTGCTAAAACCGACACAATGTCTTTAAAAAATAAATAGAAAAAAAATTTTATAAACACAAAACTCTCAACCCAAAATATAATGGTACTTAATTAACACTAAGAATTTAATGGCCATGGTTGTTTATAAGCAGAACGAAACCTTCAACTGTGATGTGATAGCTGAAACAACAAATAGACCTTAGATGTACAATGTGAAGCAGTAACAGGTGGGAATGGGAAAGTGATTTTATCTCAGTTCAGAAAATTACTTCAAATAATCTATTACTGTGGATTCATTTCAGGCAACCATGTCCCAAAAGGGGATTGAAAAATAAATGAGACTGAGTTTCAGAAATTTCCAAAAGCAAATGTTAAAAATGTTATACAAAATATGCCTTCTACAAGGTACAAACTATTTTATCCAGAAGTGCAGAGGTAACTTGTTCATGAGCTATAATTTGCTGTCCAAGGAGGGAACATGATAATGGCTGGCACTGAACTATCAGAGTAAAAAACATAAAAGTCTGTATGTGAAAAGAGAGTAATTCAGACTAGAAGTAAAATTGAACAAGTCAGTTCCTGGAACAACTTCACTAGGGACATGGTGGATTCTTTATTGCCAGAAAACTTGTCATCTTTAAAGATGTGCTGCTGTTCAAATCAAACTTACAGGTGTGATGAAGGCAAAGCTTTGATGCTTTTAGAGTGATACTATACAAGCAATAAGACAGACTGTAATAATTCATCATCTGACCTTCAAGTGCTGTCACTGTATTAAAATATGTCTGAGATGTGCATCTTAAAAATCACCATTTCCTTGCTCTAAATGGTGGTACTTCTAAATATGCAGGCATTATGAAAATAAGCATGAATAATTACTTAAATTAACATACAGACAACCAAAATTGTCCAGGACTGCTGGATATTTTTCTTCTTTTTTTCATCAAAAGTTATTTATAGATCTAACCAGAGGTTAATCAGTTTCATCTGAATAATCCACCATAGAGCAAAGGTTAGGACAAGAGTTTTCTAAAACATGGTGTGGCTGAGAAATTTATACAAGTGACAATCATAAATTACAACACAAACAGATTGTTATTTGAGACAGTTCTTGTGGGAGTGTCCTGAACAGATCTCCAGGTGCCTGATAATATGGTTAAACTTCTCTTCAGGAAAGAAATGCAATGTAAGGATTAATTCTACCTGGCTAACCAATTCCATGGGAATGAGTAAAAGCATCATATTCTGAAACATCTGTCCCTCTGACAGAAGTTTGACTGGAGCAAGTTATGTCGTACAAAAATTATTTAAACTTGGAAGACAAACTGACACAGTCACACAGTGGCTGCAACAGATATTTCTTTAAAAAAAGCAAAACTTTTTCTTTAAAAAAAGCAAACTCAAAATAAATTTCATTTATTAATTAGTTTTTAACTCATCTTCCCTGATCAGCTGGTTTCAATAGATGTTGCAATGGATATTCTCAATGACATTTTTATAGAATTATTTTTCAGAATAAAACCCAGTTTTAACTTTCTATCAGCTCATGTACATTATCTTCCTAAAAGTAGGCCACTAAAAAACTTGCAGATCACTAAAAACATTATTTGATTTTCCTATTGCATTTTTCAAAAAATACAAATTTGCAGTGAAAATAATCCAAGAAGCAATAGAAACTCTGAAAAATGAATTTGACTCAAATACTAGGTGATATTTTCAAGGACTTACATGTTTTCTTCATTATGGAAACATACAAAAAAGTCACAATGCTCAATTAGGAGGATAGGCAATGATGTTTCCACTGATCCTTCTGGTCTCATGTTGTCTGTTTTGCAAAGGTTGGAATTATTTTGCCCTTCACCTAAGCAAGTCAACAAAACCAGTTATCAGAATACTATTAAATAAGGGAAACAGAAGGGATTCAAGAGAGAATTCGTAGTCGTCATGAAAAACTAAGACCACACTCAAGAAACTTCTATTTCGAAAGATGGATATTTCCTAAGAGCCAGTTTTCCCCATTATTATGTGAGGTTTTTTCACATACCTAGAGACAAAATCCAAAGATCCTACCAATGGACTGAAAAGGAGTTTTCAGATTTTAGGTGTTTTCATCTCAAGAAGTGACACTGAAAGCCATATTCTAACAATTCTTAAATATGCTGGGTACCTTTCCACTTAGCCTGAAAATTGTTTTGATACTGAAGTTACAACATAATCCAAAAGCAAGATGAAAATCCACTTCAATTCCCAGTTCCCAAGGAGTCTCCAATCCTTTCTGCATGTGTAATTCACACTCAAGAACTACTAGTATCAAAATCAGCATTAGACACAGCCATTACATCACTCTCTTTCAAACATGAAAGTCAGATCGATAGATTTTAAATAATAACAAGAAATGTAGCAGTCTTTCTCCTTAGATTAGGACTTCAGGATTATGGGAGCTCGACCAGTAGGCAGGTAAGAATACAACAGTCATTGATCCAGAAAAAGAGCAAGCAAGGAAAACCAGATTTCCCTTTCCCTAGGTAAGCCACAGCAGTGCTGAGCTTACCTAGCACTGGAGTCTGCACCTCACCAGGGAGAGGGTGACCTCCCATTGTACCAAGGCTGTCACCTGCTCATGGCCATCCCGACAAGGACACAACAAGGGAATGATCAAATCAGTCCGGTACCAGGGAATCACCCTGCTGAGCTTACCAGGGCAGCCTGTAAAGACTTATATGTACTTTATGTTATACCACTGGAAATATCACAGCCAGAAAAATATAATACTATGAAGGCACTGGTATAGACCAAAAAAAAATTAAGAAAAAGCAAAAAAAAAAAAAAAAAAAAAAAAAAAAAAAAAAAAAAAAAAAAAAAAAAAAAGAGAATGAAGAGGAACTTCAAAGGTAACTGAGAAATAGTACTCCGTTTTGACAAGGGATTAATTTTTAGGTACTGGTTCTGTTCTCACTGAGGCCTTGGACAATGAATTCAATCAAAACAAATACTAGTGCACATAATGCAATGTTTCATGAACAAATGCACTGGCCAAGAACTTATTACATACATACATGCATAATTCCTTCCAGATACACCAATACCCAACCACATATCAGCTTCAGTAAGAATTCCATGCCACAGTCTGAGACTCATAAGCTTATCATTTACAATAAATTATCATGGTAAAAAAAGCACGCACTCAGTAGTCAGTAACAACTAGACTATACCATAAACAGCATTCTAGGAGCATTGTGCTACCTATCTCTTTGCCAGATTTCCACACTTTATTACAGAATTTCTCTTGCTCTTTCTTTAAGTCGATATGTGCTACGCAACGGTAATTATGATCACTGATTAAACTGAAGATCCAAAGCTGCAAGAAAAAGAAAATGCTATTGCAATAACCTTTTGACACTAAAGATAAAGCTTACATGAATACAAACTAAAGATCCAATATTTAAAACTGTAGATGTAATTAGTGAGCTTTTGTATATGGCATCTCACCTTGGACAAGAACTCCAATTACATGTATCCCTAAGATTGTTAAAGATAATCAAAGCAGCAGTGATCTGTTTGAGCTATACATCTAATTCCCGCATGTTTATGTGTTTCGAAAAAAGCTCCTTATAGACTATTTCTCACAATTAAAAATCACAGGTAACATGCATGTAATTGCTCACTGGGTCATGTGCATGAATTTCATTTACACCTTTCTCAGTTCAGACACCACTACAGTTAAAGCTTTAATTTTCTTCAGAATTACTGAACAGTAACACTGAAGAAAAACATCTGGAAATAATCATGTAAATATATACGTACCATTAAAGAAGCAGTGAAATGGATATTCACATTTACCACATTTTTATTATAATTCTCAAATGCTGCAATCATAGCCTCCTCCATTTAATTGTTATGCATTTCTTTTTTTGGGTGAAATAGGAGAATCCTATTTTTCACCTTTTTTTTTTTCTAACAGATATATATATAGCCTCTCAGTGTGCTTCTTACATAATCACTGATTGTGCTCTTAAAAGTTTTCCTGGTTTTCAGGAAAAAGTTTCTGTGTTGCAATAGAGGTGTTATTTACCATTTATGGTTTACACTAAAAACACTGAATTATGCTTACTAAAATAACTCCTTTAACAATTCAAAAAACTTAGGCACCTTGTGAACCCTGTTTGTAGACAGAAGCATCAATAATAGTTGACTCTTGACATACAGACTGCGTTTAATGAACAATTCTTACCTGTCCCTCAGCACATCCAGTGATAATCTGTTTGTTTTCTTCATCAATTAGCAGACTTAACAAAGAAAGCGCTGCTCAAAAAAGAAAGATAAAAGCATTTCTAGAGTAGACACAAATCAGATATTTAATTTAAATACATGATTCAAAATTGAACCTTCTTATTTATAAAGACAGGTGAAAAAAGCCCTTACTGCAGTTCTCATGGTTGCACAGAGCTCTGTGTGCCTCAGCCTCTGTGCTGCTGAGGGTGTTTGCAGGTCTCTGGACTGCCCGTCACCTAAGCTGCCATGGCAGTGGTTTCCTGCACCCTGTCACCCAAGGTGCTGTGGCATGGTTTGCAGACTTGTTTATGAAAATACACTAAAACTATCCACTGGGAAGCAGACTTTAGAGGAAAAACTATTTACTGTTGGCTTTAAAGGACAGTATGTTTACTGCTACCTTGTCTACAAGAATTATTTTCACTAAATCAACCTTAAACTTCTATAACAATCATAGATTATTGTTTAGAGATAGGAGGTTTTTGCTATGCAAAAAACACATTTAAAAATGGAAAAAATTACCTGTTATTATTCCTGACTGATATATTGACTGATTGGTAGAATAGTCCCACACCTTGTGATAAAAAAAAAATTAAAAATATATAAAGATAGGTGTCTACTTAGATATCTATGGAAAATACAATTTTCACAGCCATCACATGATGAAAACAGAAAAATGCAGGCATTGAAAGTGATGTTCTTAGGAAAGAATTTCTTTTTCAGCACCTGTTTCCTTTTATGAAGAGTTTTGTTCAACTGATAATCATCCCTGGTGAAAAAGGGCAAACTCACATGATATGGATACACAAATTATCAATTTTTCTTAGGTTGATCTCTCAGTGATTTTAGCTAAATTTATGAAAAGGCATACACAAAAAAGAAGAGAAAAGAGTAACCCAGTCCAATAATCCCAAAAAGGAAAATTCAAATTTATATCAGCAGACTCAAAGGGAAATGTTTTCCTTCAGCTCAGCATACCTGAAAATCTTCAGTTACAGCCAAGCTGATCAAAATATTTTATTTCTATTTGCCAGATGATAATAATCCCTGAAGTTGATACTTCAATGTGGAAAGTTTTGAGTATACAAAACCTGCCTTGTTCTTTTAAAAAATAGTAATTAATTTTTGTTATAATTTCCCAAGCAATTTGAAGAACAAGGTCCTTATCTCCATAAAGTTGAAGATAATTTTTACTTAATCTTCAGAGCGTATTTAAAGGGGAAAATAAGAATACCTCACATATTCATTAAATTATTTTTTTTAAGTTCATCTTTACAAATTCCTTGCCTTAAAGGTTCTGTCTTCTGACACTGATATGAGCATATTTTTCTCCCATGTGCAAAACTCAGCAGCAGTCACTGGAGCCAGGTGTCCATCCAATTCAGCTAGTTTAGCTTCATTCTGTGATTAATCAAGTCAAAAATAAAAACAGAATGGACTTCAACATAAAATTGACAATTAAGTGTTTTAATAATTAATAACTCTTGCCAAGCATTGTCAGATTTGTTTTCAAAGTATAATTCAGAAAGATTTTTCTTATTGAAATTGAAGTCCTGTACACCATCCTGCTGGCAAAGCCACTACACATTACTTTCGGTCCTTCAGACTGAAGATACAGGAACAGTTTTCCAGATGACCTAAGAATATTTTCTTTTAAGTTACTGAGATAGTGTTTCATTTCAACTCATTAAACAGAGTCTTCTATCTGATATATGATGCATTATCAGGTGCCAGTTCCTACTTATTTTATGACACAAAATTAGTATTTTTGCTTAGTTTTACTAACATTTCTGTATAATGATTTTATTTGAAAGTGAGTAAGTAAAAGAAATATCAGTACCATGGCTACAAACAATGCTATCTCACCTTGGCACTTAACATGTAGATCTGATTTCCAGCACAAACTGCCACTTGTTGATCATCTGGACTAAATCTTATATGAAGCACCATTCCCAAATGAGCTCCTATAACAATTCCTCGAGGTGTAAACCCTGCAGCAATTGTATTGTTAATGCGACTCAATGAAATATAAAAATCTGGTGCAGTGAGATTCTTAGAAACTTTGCACAGCAGTTACTAATGACAGAGCTGTCCCAATTTCTGTCAGGAATACATACAGAAAAACACACTTTAAATACACCAGAGTATTGGAAAGAAAAGCACAGAACTATGGACCACCAGAATTCCTCCACGGGCCCTGTTGCCTAGATATGATCTGTCACTCCTTATGATATTAATAATTCCCATCAAATCATGCTTTCTTGCTTCCATTGAAGATTCCAAGGGAAAGGATTTTTGGAGTAGGGTGATGTGCCCATGGCACCCACTAGTGCCACATTCATTTTCGAGGTAAGAAATCATAACTGAAGCCCAACAAAACAAAGCTTTGAAAAATACTTCTTCTGGGAGAATATGCCAGTCGCTCAGCCAAAAAGTAAAGAGGATTTTCTCACTCTGCTTTTAATTTTTCTGTGGGAGAAGGCTGAAAGAGAAAGTACACCACTAAATATTACAGAGTCAGATAAGACTAGACCTAAGAACAGGTCATGTTTTCTATCCCGTCTTCATGATTTCATTCTGGTCATCTTACTGGTTCAAGCAGATTGGTTTCTGCTGATCCCTATTTTACAATTCTGCCTTTAATGACGTGAGGATAGTTTGGATATGTCATTAAATTTTACGATTTCATAGGGAACAAATTATCTAGAATACAAGCACAACTATAGGTGTCCTTTCAGGCTTTCATATTAGATGCTGTGGAGTCTCTTTACAATTTTTTAACAAGTCAAGGTCACACAAAGAAATCCTTAACTACTTTGAAACAGTTTATAAGAAATAATATGAGAAAACATGCCAAGAATGTGCAGAGGAACAGTCTGTGGAGACAAAGTCTCTACAGCATCTGCTGAAGAGCCTGTAGATAGAGACAAAATGAAAAAATCAAGCAGCAGACAATCTGGATGCCAAATGCCTTTGTATCAAAACTACACACTATTTATCTCTCTGCTACTTTCTATTCCTATCTTCCATTTTATTTCCTCCAAATTCATAGTCCCATTTTATTCCCATTTCCTGAAGTACCCATTGATTGTCTATGTTACTATTACATGGATTAAAATTTAATACTGACCTTTATTTATAAAAAACACTGGTATTGTTAAACTTTTCTTTACAACATTAGTTTTCATATTACATGGATTTGCAAATTCAAAACGGAGCAGAGTACAAGAGAACTCCCTCACATTATGTCATCTGCAAATCTCTAATTATAGGTAACAAGGAGGAAACTTTTAATAGTGTGGGACAGTGTCATGCAAATTTAAATACTGTCACCAAAAGGGGAGAGACTGCCACTGGGAATCCAGCGAATCACAACTCTGGGGATCCTGCTCTTTTTTTTTTTTTTCTTTTTCTTTCGTTATTCTTCTACTTTCCAATGAATTTAAGCTTGCAGAGAGGTTAGCACCACTCTCTAGAATCTAATGCCATTGGTCGAGGCTCCAAACCAAGATGGTGGTCAGGACACCAAAATTCCTATTCTCTGTGTGCTATGTCACCACCATGCTCTTTCACTCATGCACCAAATCAGATACTTGCATTGGTCTCTCTCTCTCTCTCTCTCTCTCACACACACACACAAAAACAATATTCCAGAGACAGAAGGAGAGGCAACGCAGGATACAAAACACTAGTTCCACAAGTATTCCAGAAAAGGAACTACTTTGGCATTGCATGTTTAATTATGCAGTACTGCTATGATTTTCTTCTGTCCATTTTTTTCCACAGTGGCAGAGAGTCACTACCTCTGCCGCGCTTCTCTGTGTTTGCCCCGAGGTTGCCGGCAGGTGCTGGCTCCCGCACAGCACCTGGACCAGCTCCCGACTCAGCTCAGCATCGCCGTGGGGCCGCCACCGCCCGGGGCCGGTGGCTATGACAGCGACAGGACTGGCTGTGCTGCCGGCCTGGTTCAACTCGGCATTGCCGAAGAGGAGGAGAGAGAAACACAGCATTAATATGGCTATTCCTGCTGCTGAATCTGAGTGACTGAGGCGTGCTTCTCAGAAATAAACAATCTCGTTATAGAAGGAGCAGTGGGAGAAAAGGAGATGTTGGGGTGGCCTTCCAAGGTTGTTGTTGCTCAGAAACTGGCTGGACACTGGTCTGAGTGACTGGTGATGAATGGCTGCCTTTGCATCACTTCTTTGTTTATATAGATGACACATATATAAACAATACTCTACCTTCTTGCACGTTCTGCGTACATTCATCAAGATTCCACACTATCACACGTTCATGAGAGGCAGAGCAGACAAGAAGCGGATTGATTTTATTTCCAAAAGACAGTGCAGAAATTGGGTAATGATGCCCTGACAAATATAATGGCTGACAAATGTAGATAAAGAAGAGTTAAATTAATAACTTCAAACAAAGATTATGAATCATATAAAATTACAAATGCAACAATAATTAATTTTTATTTACAGCTTCAAAATCACCTAAACTACAATGTAGCTGTACTGGTTTGGCTGGGATGGAATTAACTTTTTTCATAGCACCTTGTACGGCACAATGCTTTGGATTTTGTGACAAAAACAGTGATGATAACACAGCAATGTTTTGGCTGTTGCCAAACGCTGTTTGCACAGCATTGAGGCCTTCTCTTTTTTCCCACTTTTTCTTAGTTTCCCCATCCCAATAATAAGCTGAAGATGCATAAGAGGCTGGGAGGGGACACAGTTGGAACAAATATTTCAGTTTGCTGAACTGGCAAGGGGATATTCCCTACCATATGATGCTATGCTCAGCAGTAGAACTGGGGTATTGCATGCAAGGTGTTGAGGGCCTGGGACATTGATTCTAATGTGGCTGTTGCTCAAAGCCTGTACTGGGATTAGTCTGGTTGTGGGGGATGCCTTGGTATAGCTTTTTTCTCTCTCTTCCCTTCGCTCATTAAACTACCTTCGAATCTACCTGTGATTTTCACTTTTTCCCATCCTATGCTCTCCCCTACCCTGCTGGGAAGGAGTCAGCAAGAGACTGGTTTAGCTGCCAGACAGGGCCAACCCACTGCAACAACTTATTTTATTCTTATAACAATAAAGAAGTTCACAAAAATGCTAGTACCCTTCCAGCATTGAAGTGAAACATGACACTTCTACAATACCCTCAAATATTTTATTTATAAATTAGTTTAAAGTAGCAGCCTACGAAGGGCTCTATTCTAGCTTTACCTGAGCAGTGGCTGCGTTCCAGACGCACAACCCATTGCGACTCACAGGGAAAGCGCAGTGCTGGTGACTGCACGCCAGCTGAAAGAGCGGCTCTGGCAGTTTGCCTTTGAAAAAGTGTTTTTCGCAGACGACGTCAGGACCACGTTGGCTTCCTCCAGAAGCGCAGCCGGCCCCGGCGCCCTCCATCCTGCGGCTGCGAACGGCCCCGCGGTGGAGCCGGACCACCGGGGCCGCCTTCCCCCGCCGGCTGCGTCCTGACCGCGAGTGCCGAAGGCTCACGGCCCCGCTCGGGGCTCACTCCCGCTGGGAGGCGGAGAGCCCCAGCCCCGGCCCCGGCCCCGGCTCCAGCTCCGGCGCGCCCGGCCCGGCCCGGCCCGGCCCGTAACCAGGGCAGCACCGCCGCGTACGGGAGGCCGGGCGGGACAGCCTTCGTTCGTCCGCAGAGCGCGGCGGGCTCGCGGCAGCAGCCGCTGTCCCCTCACCTGGGCAACGGGCCCGGCTACCGGCGACAGCCGCCCGGGGCTGCTTCTTGGCTCTCCACAGCGATGACCTGGGCTGCACAGAAAGCAGCATGGCCAGAAGGTCCAGGAATGCCCCACTTTTGGGATGCCAGCTGGAGCACTGCGCCCAGCGCTGGGGACCCCAGGACGACACAGACAGGGACCTACTGGAGCGGGACCTTAAGGAAGATGTGAACATCTCTCCTGTAAAGACAAGAGGAGAGATTTGAGGTTCTTCACAGAATCACAGAGTCAGAATGGGTCAGATTGGAAGAGACCTTGATGCATCATCTGGGTCAACCTCCCTGCTCAAGCAGAGTCATTCTAAAGCACATGGCACAGGATTGCATCCAGACAATTCTTTAATATCTCCACATCCATATATTGAGAGAGATTCTACAACCTCTCTGGGCAATCTGTTCTAGTGGATGGTCACCGGCACGGTTCTTCCTCATATTCAGGTGGAACTTTTTCAGCCTGGAGAAGAGAAGGCTCTAGGGGCACCTTATAAATACCCTGTGAATATATGAAGTGAGCATATAAGAAAGACAGAGAGAAAGTTTTTACCAAGAGCTGTAGTGTCAGGATAAGGGGTAAAAACATTAAACTAAGAGGGGGTTGATTTTGATTGGACGGAGAGAGCATACTTTTTACAATGCTGGTGGTGAGGCACCAAGAAGAAAAACAAACCCAAGTTTTCCCCACATTTGTGGATGATGCCAAATTGGAGGGAGCAGTCAGAAACAGGCTGACAAGAATTTCGTGGAGTCCAGCAACAGTTAGTGGATTCTATGTCTGGCATGGAGTAACTCCATGCAAGATGAAATGCTGAAGGATGGCTCTCTGGGAAGGGGCTCCCCAGAAAAGGATCCAGACATCCTGCTGGACAAGCTGAATATGAGCCACCATGGTGCCCCTGCAGCAGAGGCAGCCAACTGCATCCTGGGCTGCTAGTAATAGAGAGTAGCCAGCAAGTTTTGGGAGTGATCATTCCCATCTATTTGGCACCTGTAAGGCCACACCTGCAGTGCTGTGTCCAGTTTTGGGGGTTTTGGTACTAGAAAGATCCTGACATACTGGAGCAATTCTAGTATAGAGCAAGAAAGATGGTCAGGGAGCTGGAGAAAATGATGTACACAGAGAGGCTGAGAGAGCTGGGTCTCTTCAGCCTGGAGAAGAGACAGCTGAGACTTTATTGTTGCCTAGAACTACATAATTGGAGGATACAGGAAAGACAGAGAGACTTTTCTCAGAGGCACTCAGTCATAAACTGGATCCAGGGAAAACCCAATTAGGGTCATATCAAATCAGTATTTAATTTTTTTAAAATATCATGACAGTGGTTGAATATTAGAGCAGGTTTCTGAAGAGAGGTCGTGGATCTCTATATCTGGTGTTGTCCAGGAGTCAAATGGACATGACCCTGAGCAACCTAATTTAATTAGAACTGTTTTGAAAAGGAAGGTGGACAGGAGGAGTCCAGAAGTCGCTTTCAAACAGAGTTATGATTTTATGACCAAGTTTTTGATCTGCATCAACTTTAACCATTTTGGTGCACATCAGCCAATATCAACCTCAACTGCTTTTCAAACAGATACTTTCTATAGGGATGTCTTAATTGTGTCTGTCTTTAATTAGCACTACAAGCATTTTTGCCTTATATAAGCATCTGATATATATTATCACTGATAATGTAGTCTCCCTGTGCTTGTTAGTTTTGCCTGGAGAAAGTAGCGGTCCAAATTCCCTTTAGTGTGTGCATGTGAATTTGGATAAAGCCACTGTTTTGAGAACAGCTGCAAGAGGCAACTCAGTGCACTGCACATGACACTGTTTTTCTGAACTGTGACTCATGGCTGGGAATATTAGAGAAAATTTAATTGTTAATATGCTGGTGACAATTTTCACAAGTGATACAGTCATGAATGTGGTATGACAGTTTAGTCATTGGTAAAGAAAAATAAATGCTGACACAGCAAAACAGGTGTTGTTCTGACATGCAAACAACCCCTGGGAATCTTAAAGAACTTGTTCTGAAACATGTTGTGTCTCTGTAACTGCTTCTAGGCAGTTAAGTACTATTTTTTTTACAATTTTCACCTGACCTTATTTTCACCTTTCAATGTTTGCACCTACGATACTTTCAACAATCTACTATCCTTAACAACTAGTAGCAATCCAAAGAAGTATCAGAGATCTTGGACTGATTTCTTGCCTGATCATTATTGACATGGTAAATGTGCAGGAAGAATTTTATACCGCACCACACCCAAATGAAACACCTCTGACAATGTGCTGTTTCTAAGCAACACAATGCTAAAAGACCTTGGTTCCACATATTCCCACACCTTGCGTACCCACCTGTCTCAAATCACAGAATCACAGAACCAATTAGCTTGTAAAAGACTTCTGAAATTACTGAGTCCAACCTATGACCGAACACCACCATGTCAACTAGACCATGGGAGCAGGTGCCATATCCAGCCTTTCATTATACAGTATATACTATATAGATATAGATTAGATATAGATATATACAAAAGACAGTGACTCCAGCACCTCCCTGGGAAGCCCATTCCAATGTCTAATCACCCTTTCTGTGAAGAATTTTCCTAGCGTCCAACCTATACCTCCCATGGCAAACCTTGAGGCCGCTACCTCTTGTCTGGTCTTGGAGAAAAGACCAACCTCAACCTGGCCATAGCCTCCTTCCACATGGTTGTAGAGAGTGGTAAGGTCTCCCTGAGCTTCCTCCAGGATAAACAACCACAGCTCCCTCCACTGCTCCCTACAGGACATGTGCTCCAGACCCTTCACCAGCTCTATTGCCCTTCTCTGGAGTCACTCCAACACCTCCAATGAAATTGACATCTATGTGGAAAATGAAAGACTGGTGGAAATAACAGTTCCTTATCATATCATGCTTTTGTGTCCAGCACAAAAATTTGTGTATTTGTAATGTCTCAATACTCAATCATAAGAAGAACTTCAAAAATGAGGTCTAGCAACTATAATATTTTAATGTTTTAAGCAGAATAGAAGTCTTTATACGAACAAAAACTGATTTCAAAAAAGCTAAAATTTATCAGAATCTGAATTTGGCAGTCTTATGCAGCCAGTTTGTTTGAGCGAGGAATGAGGAGAACAAGTTACATGGGTTTGTGAAATTAGAGGGCTTTGGAGATAGAACATTATCAGTTAGCACAGGGCCCTTGGGGTACATACACAGGCTCTCTTGAATCGGTTAGTACACAATGCACTCCGTGTAGATTTTTTTCACACTTTCAAACTTTCACTCTTGCTTATGATTTTAAGCAGCTCAGCAAAGTCAAGGTAATTGTTGAAATCAATGGGTATTCAAAAACAGTGTTGGGGTTTTTTTCTGTCATACTGCTTTTCTGTTCTGTGATCTTAGGTGAGGTTTATGCCGACAGTAAAATAAACTGTCACTAACCCACGGAGGGACACCTATCCTCCAGCAAACATCTTACATCCAGTCTCAGTGCAGCTAAAGGACACCTCTAATTTCAGGCTTTCGTGGTGAAAAGCTCCTCACACGGCCTACCAAGCCCTCCGCGTTCCGCCCTCGGTGCTTCCCCGCCCTCCCCAGGCCCTCCCCTGCCCCGCCCGCCGCGCTCTCGCGATACCGGAGGCGCGGCCGTGCCCGGGGCGGGGCNCCCGCCCGCGGGGAGGCGGGGGCGAACCGGGACGGGCTGAGCTCCTCGTTCGTGGCTCTGTCCAAGGTCTCTTGGAATCGCTTCTCATCCCGAGCGCTGTGCCAGCGCCACGACGCTTTCGTTCTTTCCTAGCTAACTTTAATTATTTTCAGGTCAGATGTGGAGCTCCTCCTGTGGCTCCGCTTGGCTTTTTCATCACTACTTCGATGGACAGGTGACAGAGTCAGCTCCCTCCTACAGTCGAGACAAAAGACTGTTTTTTCCTGTGGTTGTTGAGGGAGTTCTGTCAGTCTGGCAGGTTCAGCAAATGCTGCACCTCGTTCTTTTGTGCCGTCTGTGCAGAATTGTGACTTTGCAGTAGAGAGGCCTCTGGGGCAGAAAACATCGAACTACAGAGACAGTTGGGCTTTTTTTTCTATTTTTTTCTCCCCTGGATCCATTCAGTTGTAGAACTTCTAACATTTAAGTGACATCTCAGTGGAGGTAATGGAGTTTGTTTTGATGCTAGCAGGGTACAAAACGAGTTACGGGCAGCTTTCTGGTGTCAGATAATTGTAGTATCCTTATAGAAGGAATGAGGGGATGAGAATCTTCCTCTTAAATATGGAGGTGTTCAGGCTTGTGGCTCCTGTGATTTGCATGTCAAATTCAGTCAGCTGTACGCTTTGGAAGCCTTCAGCAAGGTTTGGAAGTTGCTGCTTTGCACACAGACTTAATGCAGCTGTTCAGAGGGCTGGAGTGTGGCAGGCGTGCTCAGGCCGCTCAACTGGGAGCATCCAGCAAGGAGGGAATAGGCTGTAGGAGCCTTGATCTTGCAGCAGTCCTTTCCATCTTCGCCTTGTCCCGGTACCTTCAGCCTTATCTTTTGTACGCAAGTGCTGTAAAGAGCTGAGCATTTGTACTGTAACAAAGCCTTCTTGAAAGTAAATGCATTTTTTTCAGGGAAAATGTGCCAAATTTGGTCCTAGAAACAAGCCATACTTCAGGATCATGAATTATTGTATTACCTCATTAGATAATTTATTTCTAACTCCATCCCAATGCAAGCTGGAATGCCTACTGCTTCAAGTTCACATCCAGGTTTGCAGTTTTACTGTCTTTTGAAGTTGAGGATGAGGATGGGAGAACAAATAGTTTGCCCTAAACACCTCATATAAAGTTAAGCATCTTCAGGCATACAAAAGCCTTCCTTTCCTTAACTGTTTCTTGGGTTTTTTAAAGAGAAGCTAAAATCATTATTTGGTTTCATCTCTTCTGGCTATCTATCAAGTTTGGCATGCATGCAGGTAGAATGAAACTAAAGTCTTTATGTCAGTTCGGTTGAAAGAATACTGGCTTGATTAATTTGTTTACCTTTTGAAAATGTAAGCCATTTTATTCTGACAAAGTTCTGCATCTTAGCACTGGTTTCTGTGACTATTAAAAAATACAAGTTAATGAACACAATTGAAGTTGAATTTGTATGGACTAGAGAGGATTTATAATAATTACCAAATAAAAAAATAGATTACTGCCAAGAAGGGAATATACTAAAATCTGAATTTTGCTTTATATTCATAAGGTAGCACACGCACACAGGAAGACTCCAAATACAACTGAAGACCATGGCAACACACTGGAGAAGAATCCTGACAGTATTTGTGACAGCTCAAGTACTATTTGTGGTAAATGCCTTTGAGGAAGAGGACATACCCGAGGAATGGATTCTTCTTCATGTTGTCCAAGGTCAGATTGGAGCAGGAAACTACAGCTATTTGAGACTAAATCATGAGGGAAAGATCGTTCTTCAGATGCGGAGTTTAAAAGGTGACGCAGACTTGTACGTGTCTGATGTGACACTTCACCCCAGCTTTGACGAGTATGAGTTACAGTCTGTGACTTGTGGCCAGGACATCGTCCACGTGCCTGCACACTTCCGCCGCCCCGTGGGAATAGGGATTTATGGCCACCCCTCTCACCTGGAGAGCGAGTTTGAAATGAAGGTGTACTACGATCGAACAGTTGTACAGTACCCGTTTGGCGAGGCTTCTTACAACCCTGAGGAGATGGAGGCAAACCAGAAATACTCACAGTCTACAGAAGATGAATCTCAGGATGAGGAGTCTGTTTTCTGGACTATACTTATTGGAATCTTGAAATTAATACTTGAAATCCTTTTTTAAATTGATACACACTGGACTTAAGTCACACGTAATCCTGTCAAATTGGTATGAATGACTTGCTGTAATACTTAATACTCACCATGTTTCCTGAAGAGATATTCAGGTTACATTTCCAAAACCAGAAAGGAAGTGGGGAGAAAAAGCCATATTTAATTTTATATTGTAAATCCTCCCCAGTATGTAAAATGAGCAGCCAGGACAGTATTTGCAGTGCTCTTCAGAGACCAGGGCTTAAAAATGAATGTATAGTTG
Organism: Hypocryptadius cinnamomeus; assembly: GCA_013400635.1. Classification (NCBI taxonomy): domain Eukaryota; kingdom Metazoa; phylum Chordata; class Aves; order Passeriformes; family Zosteropidae; genus Hypocryptadius; species Hypocryptadius cinnamomeus. Next base: position 16,801 of record VYZP01070633.1, read on the forward strand.
GGATCTTGTTAAATTCACTTAAAATAGGTGCTTAGGAAAATCAATTCCAATTCAGTATTTTCTATTGTTTTTTTATAAAGAAAAATGAATAAACTACTGCACTTCAGTCCCCCTCTCAATTTAGAGCATATTTAAAAATAAAACCTGCTTTTCTGAGCATCTCCAGTAAAACTGATCAGCAATGTGTTTGAGTATTCATGAAGTTGAGGAGGTTATGGTGAAGGAAGGAGAAAACAGTCAATCACCTAAGGGAATAGATGGTCTGTATTTTGACTGCATGTGCTCTACATCCATCAGCAGCCATCTGTCAAACAGAGGCTGGTCCAGTCACTCATCACCACTACAAATCCATGACCTGAATCAAGTGCATGTTGCTTCTTTGCTATTACCGCAGCGAGAGGGAGCTTTCAGCTGTTGTTACTTGTCAAGATGACATTTTCGTCTCATTAAAAACAACACAGCATATAGGTATCTCAAACTTGAGAGGTGCTTTCTTACACTTCCTTTGATAGCTTTTTGTGATTGAGTTTTTTTCAAGCACATATTTATGAGTAAGTGATTAGTTTGCACAGAAAATTTCTGCTGAAAGGGACTTGCAGTATATTGTAAGAAGGTCATCTCATGCCTGCTCTTCCTTAGAAGTTACTTTTACCAGGAATACTTTTTGCTTTGGTTGAGTATTTCAGAATAACCAGTTGCTATGCAAATAAAGTACATTAAATTGCTCTGTAATTTTCTTTTTACAGAGCCTGCTGATAAGTGCACTGAAATAAACAAGTATGTTGCTATAATTTTATACAAATGCATGTATAATTTAAATTTCATTACTGAAAAACTTCTCTTTTTTGAGTGGTAATTTGGCTTGCCTCTCTCAACACCTGACAGGACATTAGTGACTTGTATCACAAAAAATCACTATATAGACAAAGTTTATTTAGTAAAAAGAAAAAAAAAAAAAAAAGTGGTATTGCTCCTCTTATAGAGTGGTTGATTAAATAGCACCAGAGTATCACTTTAATTTGTGCAGTTAAGTTTTGGACAGCAAGTTTTTAGGGCTTTCTTAGCCCTCCTTGCTGTTTTTCCCCCTTCTTCCTCCTCTTCTGGGTACAGGAGGGTCTTTCTGACAACAATCACAAATCCAGCGACCTAAGAAAAGAAAGTTATCAATTATTGGGAAACTAAGTTTGTTACTCTCTTACCTATTTAGGCAGCCCTTCACCATTCTGTTAGGTGCTTATCTATTTGAAGTATTTCCTTCAATGCGAACAACAAATGCTTTTAAAATTGAGCATCTTTTCTATAAAGCAGCATACACAATTCACGCTCCCTTGCAGACTCATTATGTGTAACCACTGGCTACACCAATCTTCATGGACCTCAAGAAGTGCCAGCACTCCAAGGAGGTGCTTATTAGGTAAGAACTTTACAAACAGTGCTTGAGTTTGCCGGTCATTATTTTCAGGTGAATGACTACCGTTCAAGGTTGTGAAGTTACCCAGTGCAGAAATCGATGGCAGCTGGGGAAGCATTTAACTTTTTATTACAACAGCTGGAATCAAAGGCTGTTTTGGTAATTTTGTAGTTTTGTAGACATATAATCTATTTTGATTATATTCTTAGGTCAGCCTCAAAGTGAAATCAGCCACAGAACCTGTACGAAAGTGATAGCTAGCTGCAGTGCTTCCCAAAATGGGGCAGTACAGTGTGTTTTAAGTACTGTCCAGGGAATACTGTCACCGCCACTAAATACATATTCATGAACTTACCATGGACGTAGAATTACATGTAAAGCAACAGTACCACCTGTACTACTGTCCTGAGTTGACCACGTGATATGAGTGACTTGGTAATTTAAAGCTGCTGGCTTGCCTACCTACCTATGGGGGTACTTCTGTTGCATTTTGATGTTTAAGAATAAAAAAGGCAATGAAAGGGTTTAAAGAGATATTTACAAATATTAAATTGAGATAACTATTTCATTTAAAAGATAAAACAGCACAATTAATATGAAAGCTATACTCTAGCAATATGCAGCAATACAGTTTCTTTTACAGGTTTCTTCAATGAAAAGAGGTAATTATTGTCAGTATTCTGTGGATATGGAAAAAACATAGTTCTGAGCGAGCCTGTTTGGGGTTATGCAGTAAAAGCCAATTATATTTCCTGCACAGGAATTGCGAGGTTTAACTGTGCACAACCAAATATACAGAAATAAAGCATAGTAAAAAAATCGGGTCCTATAGTGTGAATGCTTTCCTATAGTGTTTCTTACCCTTCATACTTGTTTTAAATTATTCTTTCAAAAGAGTATGTATTAATTTATTGTTCATGTATTAACTCTGAGAATGAGCCCAGAACTCAGAAGAAGTGGGAAGGGAACAAGTAACACTTTATTACCTGAAGGGATAGCATCAAGCCCCACACAAAAAGTGTGATAACCACGGTCACATACATCACAGAACATCATTTCTTCTTCATGGTGAGGCTGCCCACATATAATGCATGTTTTACACTCCATACATTGCCAAGGGTAAGTCTTAATCATAGCAACAAGCTCCGGGGTCATATCAAGGCAAGAAGGGTGGCCTAGATTAAAACCAGTATTATTACTTTTATGCCTGAAATGAAATTTAAAATTAGTTAGACTGTTTGCTTTTACCAAACATGAAGCTTAGCTCACCTCCTGGTGAAATCCCACAGTGTGAGCACAGAGAACACGAAAGAGAGATGGGGTTGTAACAAAGGAAAGAAAAGGCAACTGAACTCTTGCTACACATGGAGTATACTAAATATGTCCACAAACAGATCTGGATCCTTAGGAATCAACTAGTGGATGTAGATACTCACCACTGTTGTCACACTGGGAGCAATGTATAAGGGCTTCAGGTTTTCCTTTCTTGTTGGACTCCTTACCCTTCAGACAAATTCCACATATAGCATTTGGAATGACCTTTGGCTGGAAGGGTAGAAGAGGGCTATAAATTCATTCCATAAGAATTTACAGATTCAACAGGAAATGTCATCTATCTCCTTAACTATTAAAATTGATAAACTATCTGTCAGGATGGGTGAACCCTGAAACACGTGACAATCACTGACAAGCAGCACCACTGAAAAAAAAATGTATTTAACTACATAAAATTTTGCATTTGTCATACATACTGAGTTATAATGTAAATCCAATTGGATCAAAAGCATGTACTTGACTCTTCCTATTAATTCATCAGCTAACATTCTCCTCATGGCAAACTAAATGTGACACAGGGTGAAAAATTTCAGGAAGATTCTTCCAATATAGAATACTCTTTATGAACTTCTGTGTGGATTTCCTGTTTAGGAAGGAAAGATTTTTTTTTTTTTTTTTGCATTACGTTTGTCCCTACATATAGAAAATTAATTATAAAAGCAATAAACTTGATTTTTTCTATCTTCAGTTTCAAATTATCTGGTTAGCTATGCTGTATACAGCATTTTACCATTCCTTCTTGTATCCAGTCATAATCATTTAAGAAACAAAAGCCTTGCATTTGACTGGAGGTTTACATTTATAATTTTTCTAAGTTATCATCTAGAGTGTGTCTGGGTCCATGAGATCCATTTAAAGGGTATGGGAAATAGTAGGCTGTTAAAATGTGGAACATCTGCCCAGGTATTCTGTGTGTCA
>VYZP01070633.1:25679-36137 GCA_013400635.1 Hypocryptadius cinnamomeus
TGTGAAAAAGGAAAAAGGAGAAGTTATAAAGCATATTGTGGCACTCACCAGGGAGATCTGACAAATGGTAGGTAGTCCAAATCTGACCATGTCCCACCTCTGTGTTTTTTCTGAACTGTATTGACTCCCCCATCATTGACTACCTAGATAAGAATCCCTGCTCCCATAGCCAAAACCACTTCACAGTAACCTGATTATCAATCTTCCGCACTTCTCTACGCTATTCAAACTCAGGGACATTTTTCCTTCTGCATTCTGTCACCAAAAAATAGATTTCTGAGCCTCTGTGAAAAATCAAAAGGATAGTCTGCTTGGTCCAGTTACTTTTCTTTACCATTAATAAGAACAGAAGTCAATGGAAAAGGAAACTGGGAAAAAATGGTTAAAGACCAAATGACCAACTATAAAAAAGCTGGAGTGTGATTAAACCGAAAATTTGAGTTGACATTTAGCATGCTATGTTTATATGATTTCTTCTTCTCAAAAAAAATGCAAGCAGAAACAGTATATTAAACACCTCTCTCTCCTTTTGTTAACCTACAAGCTGACCTCTTCCTTTCTTCAATTATAAGTATCTTACAAAATTCAAAGATAAATATTTACATGACAAATTTAGAATTGTACATACCCACTGTCAAACATGTTCATCAATCATGCTAGAAATTGCTAAATGCACTGTGACATTGCACTGCTGTTAAAATTAGGATTAAGCTTCTGGAAAGAGATTGTCACCAACATACAAACTGCACCAATACACCAATGGTTCAGTTGTACTCAGCTAATTTGAATCTCAGACGGCTCTTGAGCATTTAAAGCACTATCAAGGTACATATGTGAAAGTTTCCCTTAAGTTTCAGCTAGCAATTAATTTTGCATTTGCATAAGTGGAGAGAATATCTTTTAAAAGATGTATTGTCAAGGAAAAAAACACAGTGCTTTTTACCTTCTTTTAAAATTGGAATGAAGTTACTGTTTCTATACTTAGTACTTGCTGCTTCCACATCACAAAAAAAAGTTATGAGGTTATCAACACCTTTGCTTTGGGGACAGATTCTGTGGGACTTCCAACAGCGAAATATACTGTGACCTGAACTACAATATTCATTCTCCTCAGAAATGCCAGCAACTTCCCCTTGGGAAAAAGGCTATAATGAAGAGCTGCATTGGGAAGTTTCTTCAAAATTGCTTTAAACAAAACAAAACAAAGAAAATTTTAAAAAAGGAAGAAAAGGCCTAAAATGTCAAATATTTGTTCACTTTACTCTGAAAATGGACCAAAACCAGAAAGCAATGAAAAGCAGTGTTATGAAATAAACAGAAGTACTAAAAAGGGTCTTCCCTTCATTTTGCAAATATTAAAAGATTATAAGAAACTAATTAACATAACAAAAGTCAAGGAAAAGGATTTTTTTGTTCAAGAATACTTTCAATTTGTCTCACCGAATTGCCTTTGGTTTTCCTTTTTTCATCACCTCGCCCTTCCTCTGCATCATCTGAATCTCCATCACTGTCCAGTGTAAGCAGCTCCGGATCCAAAGGAGGTTCATAAAGAGCTGTGTTTAACGGCAAGTAACGAAGTTCATCTGGAGAATATCTGAAGTTAAATAAATAAAATGCATTCATTCATGTGTACTTTATGCATAAGTATTAAGTCACACAGTACACGGGGACTTTAATAAGAAACAGTTGCCTTTTTGCAGGAGGGCACATAAAAACATGCAGTTCTGAAAACAAAGGAAACACACTACTTTCTCCTCCCAAATGCGATGCCATGTATACTACTTGTCTTCTTTGTAGAGCAGATACTCATGGAACATAATTTGCAAAGTTTTACCCAATCCATGTTACTATGCCCAACAGACCATACACTTTTTTATTCCTGTACAGTGCCCCATAACGTGTGCAACTCTAACCCAAGGCACACAAACATGTCCAAAGCAAAGTAAACAACAGAGCCATTTATATGATTATTGAGAACAAAAAAATGCAAGAAAACAAGAAAATGTCATTTTGTATGAATGTAAAGGTGTAATCTCACTGCTTACAGCCAGATACAGTTCAACATGCATAATCCACCCTTTATCTTTTTAACCTTAAAGACTAAGAAAAAAGTGGAAGTCCTCTGACTGCGGAGGACAAGCATTGCAAGGAACAAGATACTATTTTGCTGCATATTAAGAAAGGTCATGTCCTTCACTGAGATGGAAAAGCAGTTTCACTAGCAGCTTACAAGTGCAAGATAAACATAACATGAAGTAATTTTAATTCAATTGATTTAACAAAATTGAAGTCCTTTAGGAACATCCTGTAACATGTAAATTTAGGGTGGGCTGTATAAACACGCACTGGAAGAAGCAAGGCACATGCAGACAAAGAGCTTCTCTTCAGAAAACCAAGCACATATAGCATGAATACCATCTCTATTGTACAATAGTAAGACTTCAGCAAAATCTTCAAATCTGTACAGATTTATTCAATGGTAGCATGCTGCTAGTAAAATCTTAAATTTATGTCAACAGTCAAGTAACACGTTTTTCATGAAATGTAAAGGTCCAGTTTGCACTGTCTTTCTCTCTCACTTACAAATCCACCAACAAACAAACCACAAGACCAAACTTTTTTATAAAGAGTTTCTAAAAATTCAAAATAGAGCAGCAAGACTCGTGATTAGAAGCCAGCATAACAACACTTTGATACAAAAACATTAATTTTAGCACACATGCAGAGGCAGATGATAAGTAAACAGGAGGGTGGCAGGAGTGAAATCAATGTTCCTTTTTACCATGGTAAATACCTGAGCAGGCCAAATCTCAGGCACTGCAATACATCAGCAGAGACAGTGCTCTTGCAGTTAGTACTGTTTTCTTAACAACAGCTGTCACACTATGAATCTTTGAAGACTATCAAGTGTCTAAAACTAAAATTAATTTGAAACCTTAAAGCAAAGACAGTGAAATGTTTTCCACCAGAGACAAAAGAGATCAGTGCAACAGAATTGGCAGTTGGAATGCTTTTAAAATACCTTTTGTAGTACTCCTGGAACTGGCCGGGTATGAGAGCCACTGGATAAGGACTAACCTTTGTTCTCTCTGTAGGCAAGACTTTGTATTTTCCTTGAGGCACCTGGATAATCTGCATTGTTTAATATAAAACAATGACATTTTTGTTTCACATACAAACAGTTGAGCCTTCCTCACCAAATACTCCTCCAAGTATTTTTTTAACTTGCTGGTTTTACTGAATCGGAACAGCTACCTGAGTTCTCCCAGGAGAAATCCAATGCATTCTAAGAGATCCCAAAACAGTATCATGGATTAAATCCAATCCCTAAGTATCTAGTGGATTGAAAAAAGATTCGGTAAGACCCCTTTAAACAGTACACTATGAAAAATAATATTGAAATTAAAATCTAGCAATTGAAACAGCAAACATGAACCTTTGTGACTGGCATCTTTAGCAAGAACTATCACTGTTGCTCCATATTGCTTTAGAGTAGAAAGAACGTGTCCATCTATTTCTGAAACCAGACTTGTACTATAAAAACAATCCATGAATAATATAAATACATAATACAATGGAAAGGAGAAGCTTACACAATAAGCCTTCCTTCTTGGAGAAGGAAACAGAAGTAATTATCCACTATCTTATGTCTAACAACATGGTCAATACCAGGAAAATGAAAACTTTCCATAATTATCTGCCATGTAACAATTTGCAGAGAAAATTTTTGCTTTACTGCCTTTATAGAAGCACAACAGCACTGCTTCAAAATGCCAGATAATTTTTTTTTGATCAAGCACAGAAGCATGTAACATACGCAATACAAAAATAATATAACACCGAACAAAAAACAAGGGCATATTATTGAAAAGCACACTTTTAGGTGTAAAATAGTTTTCTTTTTTACTTCAGGTATTGTCAGGCAAAATTTTGGAGGTATTCAAAAGAAGAATTTAGCCATTTATATGAATAAGCAATGGTCTTAGTTTCATGCTACTACTACCAGAATAAAGACATGATAACAAAATAACACTCAGATTTTTAGAGCTTTCTGAGACAAGTATTTTCAAGTTTAAAAAGTCTGCAGGTTAAATATATTTAGATTATTATTTTTAGCAGTATTACCCATTAGTCATCCCCCCGAAAATAGCTAAAATGGTAACAAAACCAACTTCACTAAAACAAGTAAGGAGCTCCTTCCTCACAATTGGTAAGAAATTTAAATCTACCTACATGTGTCTGTAAATCAAAATAGGCTCTTCTTTCTTCCATCCGCTCTCGGTTTAAATTGCTGTTGAATTCTGCAGCTTTCTTGGCAGCTTTTTTAATATATTCTGGAACTTTACTGGCTTCTACCTTCTGTGTGTTCTGCTGCTGCATTTGCTGGAATAAAAACAATTCTATTAATTCACATACATTTCATTATCAGTTCAAGAAGAACCTTTTCTCACACTCCCATTGCAGATTTGGTTCACTTAAGTGGTAATTACTTACAGAATACTCTTTGTAATGATCTGTTATTCGCTGCCGTTCTTTCTCTTGCAGTATTACAGAATACTCAGCATGTTTGGCAGGGTATTCTTTAATCATAAGATCAATTACTTCATCACTACGCAAAGCTGTTAGACCTAAAATAAATAAAGCAGTAATGATGCTATCTGGCAAAAGTAACTGTAGGTTATTTATATCTCACAATGACCAACTCAAAGTTTTTGAGTAGCTAAAAACAACAACTTGCTGTGCACAATGCTTTTCCTTCTCAAGCAGCAGCAAACTTGTGCCATTTAGCTTTCAAGGCTGACTAGGAGCTGCTTGTACCCAAGGCTCGTGTCATTACTTACAGCTACAGACCCCTTCACATTGACTCAATCACCTACCTAAACTCACTGGTGAGGCACAACCTTTTTTCTAGATGAGACCTCGTGTACTGTTAGTTTCAGTCTCCAGTGCTGCTGAAGTTTCATTACCCTGCAGAACCTTTACTGAAATTAAGAACTTTACATAAAGCCTCTATACAAATCAGGAAAGAATCATTAGGAGAGCAATTCAGAGCAGCAAGCTGCACATGGACTCTTGACTCCCAATTAAAGCATTTCATGCTCAGAAGTCACAATGCCTCAGTTTGCAGCTACAATGCAGATCTCCTCTCCTGAAGGTTCCAATACAACTAATCTCCAGACATGGACAATAGCATGGAATGATTTATGCCATTACCACCGATTATAATTTTAAAAACAGGGGTAGTTAGCACACATCTCTATTGGATAGATGAGGCAGAATGTAATATTTTACCTCCATATATAAACATTAGATACGGTTCTCTTATGCATAGCTAAGTTAAAAAAAAATAGACAGATCACAGGTGAGAAATAAAAGTGGTATACTAAAGATTGTTAGCATATAAAATGACATTACATTTTCACAGACCCATGATACACAGAAAAAAACCCACGGCAGCATAATTTAAACTCTAATATGTTCAAATCACATATATCAGAAGAGTAAGAAAAAAAACCCATTAATATAAGCCTCAGAAATTACATCAATCCATTTCAAGTATATTCAAGTGATTTAAAACACACTCTTCTAGCTTCTAACATAGAAGCTGAACCATTTAAGATACACTGATGTCTGCTGGCCTCCAATGCAATGCAGCAAAATAAGACTAACATATATAAAGACACCCTGTACATATATATGCAATATATACCACCATGCATATATGTACATATAATGTATATATATGAGACCACACTATTATGGTGGTCTCTTTTCTAAGAGAAAAAGGTTCTACAAGTTAATTTAGAATATAGCAAAATCCCCTCTAAGTAATTGGAATAGATCCAAAATATATTGGTTAATAATAAATCTGGAATACTGATACATTATGGCCAATTTACTAAGCCAAAAATAAACCAGTTTTAATTTCAGAATTTATGTTTCCAGTTGAGAGGGATGCAATTCTTCTCTACCAAACTGAATCCCCTTTTTCAGAGTGCCATACTTTTTATACTGTAATAAGAAGTCTAACAACTTGTTTTCTTACCTAGTGTGCATTGAGTCTCTGTGATAACATTTAGTTCTCTGAGGTAGAGTTTCTCCTTGTGAGATAAATCTCGCCTTTCTAAATCTCAAAAAAAAAAAAAAAAACAAACCAAAAAGAAAGAAATAAAAATGTGTGCAGTAACTGAAACTCCCGCATAAACACTGTCAAAGTATTTCAATAGTTTTGTTTCCAGGCAGCTAGAGCCTGTATTATACTTCTATTCCAAGAAACATGACAACTTTATAAATTAATTTTAAATTTAAGAAACAATGTAGGGACATGGTAAATTTTCTTGACCTACAGTAGGTCAAGACCCTGCCTATAGTTATGATTTACAGAAAAACTAAAGAAACCTGATGGATAAGTTCAGATGCAGAAAATTTTACCAAGCACTGAAAGTGCAATATTTTTTCTTTTATCATGACTCTCAAAAATAAATTCCCCAAGAAAAGAGCCAGATTTGGCAATTCTGAATAACGGAGGCTCAAACACTAGAACCTCCAAAAACATATTTTTTAATATTTTCCACAGTGTAGGAATGTTGCCACAATTCAGGAAACAGAATACAGAGATCCAGTTATATCGTAACAAATCATCAACAAATCAGTAAAAATAAAACTGACATCAGTTTTCAAACCGTACTTGTTGATCTAACCCTCAAATCAGACTTGTTCGCAAATTTTCCGTGGCAATACCACAAAGACTTATATTACTTTGGAAACCAGTGGATACATTATATTTCCAGTAATGAAAATATGAAGTACAAGTATAATCCAGGTCTACTTTTCCTGGGTCTTTTTTTTTAACACTTAGCTCATCCTATAACCAAAGAAGCACAGACTACATCCAAACTGTTTAAGGACACAAGCTTTTAGAAGAAAAACTTTAAAAATAAATACCTGGATATTTTCTTTTAAAGGAAGTCACACCCAAATATTCACTGACTTGCTCCTGAAGCATATAGTATTCTCCTGTTTCATCAGGTGGCCATTTGTATTCTATCAAATTTTCAGCAGGAAAATAACTATACCTAAACATAAGAACAATGTTACAACAAATCACAACAATCCTTAATAATACTACTTACATCTCTAGAAATTCAGTAATTCCCATTCATATGTCAATGAACAGTAACTACAAAGTTGGACAATTACTTTAAAACACTGCATCCTGTTAACCATTTCAAAAGTCACTTTCTTGTACCCAACCTCACATACATTTCTCTAAATCTCCATTTATCAACATGCTAAGGGACAGAATCTAAAGAAACTGATATCCATCATAATGGAGAGGACACCAGAAAAAGCAACTACTACAGAGTCAAAATTCATTCAAGTATGCAATGTCTTAAAAACACATAAACTGTGCTTCTGATTGTAACTTTTTGTGGCACTCTAAAATAAAATGCCTTAAAATATGCTGGGAGCAACAGACATCTACCTATTTATAGGACATCACCTCAATTTGTAAAGACGTATGAAGAATACACAAGTAATGAATAAAGAGGTAAAACTTAAGCATGCTGAACAATAAAGTCAGACTCACAATAAAAAGTGGGAATTGTAAAAAACAATATTACCCAAGGTCTTGACTGGAAGTTTCACAGCTTCGAGAACTGTCCCCTGAGCCCATACGCCGTCTTTTGGATGGCTGGCTGCCATCATTGGAATTTTCTTCTGTGTCATCCTGATATGAAAATAAATATTTAAAAAATTAGACTACTCCAAAGATAATGTAAAACACCAAAAACATTGCAAGGCAATCCACAATTTAAATATACTTGAACTGCTAAGCCATTCTATGACAGCCTTAAACAACTCACAGGACAGTCTACAGAACAAATTATTCTTTGTTATAAACTACCTGCATGACATATGGTAGCCCAGTAGGAGAATTGGGCAGCTTGTCACCTGTGGCATAGGTAGAGCTCTGAACAGACAGAGCGGTAGCTCTGACCACCAAGTTCATGATTCCTGATGTAAGTCTGGCACTTACATCAGGAATTATGAACTTGGTGGTCAGAGCACTCCACACTTTTGGTGTGGAATGCTAGTCTGGCACTTGACCAGACTAGCACTCCACACCAAAAGCAAGTGCAAAACAAAAACCCCAACTCCTTGCTGACAGCTGATGCTTACAAAATCAGGGAAAATATTACTGAAAGCAACACAGGAGTTTATAAGTATACAGTTAAAATAAAAGGAACGGCACACAGTTTACAAAAAATATCATTGCAAGCAAGTAGCAAAGACTTGTGTCTTGAGATGAAAAATATACGGAAGAAAAAACCCAGCTTGGTATTACAACAGATACAGAAGAGAACAAAGTTCTTACAGGGGAACATTCAGACAGGTGTCACTATTCAGATTTCATGTGATCAATACAATGAAAGGGAATAAAGAATGAAGAGGAGGAAAAGAAGACCAAAGCAAAACAAAGAGTTCTGAAAAATCTAGAAGACAGTGACTCAGTTGATGTTGTGTTTTTCACTGCTCTGTTGCCCCATAATGCTGTACAACTCCTACCTGCATCATCAATAATCTCAAAGCATTTAGTGACCAAACCTGTCTGATCATAACTGAGATACAGAAAGCAGAAATCTTCAGGTGAATTGCCTACAGTGACCAGTAGTTGAATCAAGAACAAAACAGTTCTTCAAGTAATTTAATTTCTTAAGTGGAGCAGAGTGACAGAATCAATTTCCTAACTTCTGTGAAAAGTTTAAGCAAGAGTAATTAACCTGTCAGAAATAAATGGCTGAAGCCCAACTGTACTTATTCATTTAAAAATTACAACAATGATTATTAGGTCTACTTTTGCTAATGTATTTCATTCTAGTATGTTTTACTTAACATATGACTTGAAATATCAATTTAAAAATATTCCAGCAAACAAGAATACATTACTTTTACTAAGCAACATTTCACAATGTTGTAATCAAGACAGGCCATAGACAAATAGCATTTTTCTCCTGGATTTTTAGCTTATTTCTTCTTTTCTTCAATTTTTTACAAATATTTTTCTTCCTCTTTAAGGAGCAAGAACATCTTCCACACAGTAATAAAAACTGAAAAGCAAATTTTAATGAAACTGTGTTTTCTTAGTGTAGCTATCCTTAAAAAAAAAAAAAAAAAGTATGCAGCATCTCCACTCACACTACCAGTAATGCCACTTCTTAGTACTGCTGAGAATACCCTGTGTGAACTCAGACAAATGAAGCAGCAGCCCCCAGTCAAAACAACATTGCATTAGAGTATTTCGTGACACAGCTGTCTCGTCAGTAGTTCATTTCTACTTCCCACAAGAATATTAATGCACTCCAAATCTTTTTAACTGCTAGACAAACACCTGAACAGGGCCAAAGCAACCCTCTGGTATACCAAAACTTCCAAGAGACTTCAAATCATCATTAAAAGACAGATCTCAACCTGACAGTTTGGTGGAAGTACCTGATATCAGTTTTTCATTTTGCTTTGTAATTTTTCATTTATTATAAGCGGTACTGTTACAAAGTATGAGTATCCATAATATAGTGCTCTCCATTTCCATACCTGCTTCCTTATTTGCTTAAAATTTCACGAAATTCAATCACACAAGTCCAGTTTGTTGCAGATGACTTAGTATATGAAGTGAAAACATCTGCAATCTAAAGGCACAATGCTGTTTAACCACCTTTTCAGTTCAAAAACAGAAAAAAAGGGATAGCTCTGTGGCTCTCTTTACATGAAAAGTCAAGCACTGTCCAAAAAAGCCCCTGTCTCCCTGAAAACCCATGTTTCTGCAAAAACCTTGTTAGTCCTTACGAAACACGGTGACGTTACAAACTTCTGGTACGTCTGTCACTGTAAGATCGGCGTAACATTGCTTTATTAAGCGATGGAGAAGCCTGAACTGCCCGAGACGTATTTCAAAGGGCGACTGCCGATCTGCGCCGGGAGTCTTTGGCGCCGCAAGTGCCCGCGATGCCCGGGACGCGCGGGAGCAGCCGGCAGGGCCAACGCGGAACTGCCCGCGGCCAGACACAAACTTTCCCGGCTGCGGCGCCGTCGCGGTGAGGACTCAGCTGCCGCGCCGCCCCCGGGAAGACGCCGAGGGACTTTTGGGAAGGAGGACGGCCCCGGGTACCCAGCCCCAGACCCGCGCTCAAAGTTCTGCCCAGGGTGCGGGAGGCCGCCCGGCTCCCCCAGCGGGCGTGAGGTGAGCCCAGGGCCGGCGGGTCGGGTGAGAGGCGCAGGTCAGGGAGCCCAGGCGCGGGGGCCGCGCGAGGCCTCCCGCCGAGGCAGCTGTTGCGCCGCAGCTCCGCGGCCGCCGCCACCCGCTCTCACCTTGAGGGACTGCGCGCCGGGCGTGGCCGGGTCGCTGTCGCAGAGGCGCGGGGACAGCACGGCCGCCATGGCTGCCGCCGGCTGGGC